>JACEGR010006684.1:0-57980 GCA_014170235.1 Listronotus bonariensis
TTAACCTTGCTTCACACAACAAATCCCGCCATTTGCTTCGGGGTACGTCGGCCGACGTCGGCTTGATTACCAAGCCTCTCGGACCCAATTCAATTACTTGCATTTTATTGGCTGGGATCGTTGTGAAATTAACGTATGCTCTTTTCTCCCTAGAGGCGCCACTGCTTCAGCGTTCAAAGGCTCTTCGATGGAGCATTCTCGGTCGTATAAAGGGCCTACTATATTGATTATTGTTAATTAAGTGTTACAGTTGGTTATATATTATTTTTTAAATAAATTATGGTGTTTAACGTCATATTTGATATAAATTTTACCGTAAGCATACAAAATTGCAAAATGTTTAAAAACATTTAAAACATATCCGCCGGACAACCAGTCTCTTGAAAAACCAGTTACTAGAATAACTAAAGTAAGTTATTAATTAAATATGGTGTTTTATATAGTTTTTGATCCTAATTTTACTGTATATATAAACAAACAAAAAACAAAAATTAATCATGTTCTATAGGACAGTTTAAAGTTTAAAAAATTTCCGTCGGACAACTAGTCTTATAACAAATCAGTCACCTAGATTACTAAAATTTTGTCAGAGTGAGACAATTTGATTGTCCTTGGGATTGGTAGTGACCCCGCTTTTTGATCCTGGTTATTTTGGGATCGAATTTTGTGTACATAAGACGTACCAAATGTGGATTTTTCTGGTTTTATTGTTGAAACTGTTTAAAGTGCTTTGCTTATTGCAGACTACAAAAATAAAATAAATAAATATTACAAAAAAGTTATTTAATGTATGAAAATTTTTAAACTGGGACAAAAAGGTTAATTGACCAATACATTATTAATAGGTTTTTAATTGTTACAGGTAAAATAAAATATTCGGAACGTGTATATGATGCGTGCATGGATGCATTCGACTGCCTGCCCCTTGCGGCGCTCATGAACCAACAGTTCCTCTGTGTACACGGCGGTCTATCACCGGAAATACACAATCTAGACGATATACGAAAGGTAAGTTACTAATTAGTCCTTGTTGGGTTCTTGCTAAAAAATATTCCTAAACTCTCGAAGCTTTGGTTCTGTTCCCAAGGTATAAAATTAACGGGATGGGACGTTTCAGTGTGATCATATGGTCGCCTGCGGCCTTGGCACTAATAACAAAATATATTAAATGTAGTATTTTTGTTAAGCTCTTTGGATGATTTATTTACAGTAATTGGTCATAAATTTAGGGTTTCCATAAAAGATATACTTTTGCTCTACCCTGTCCATCTTAAAGAATAATAAAAATTTGATTTAAAACTTAACTCAATAAACTAATGTTTTTGTTTATTTACTAGGATAAAAATATAAAAATTAAGAAGGTGTAAATTTGTAACCCTAAATAATTGTTATTAGATTAGATTAGCTGAAAGGTGGATTGTAATCCTCTAATACTGAAACCTGCTCAGGTTTATTGTGTATTCTCCATTCTATGTTAGAGCACACTATCCAAGCCGTTCTTTTAATTAGACTCCACAAGCTTGAAACTGGCTTCTTGGTAAATGTTGCTGCCTTAGGTTTTTCTTACCCAACCTTGCAAACCGCAGATGACAAAGGGCTTCACAGTAGTACCATATGTGTTCTGCGATTTTTTTTTCCTGCCAGAACCTGCATAGGTTTTTTCTGCCAGGCCTATTGTTTCCAGGTGTTTATTGTAATTGGTAATAAAAACTTCTAGTAATTAGTTTTAGAACATTGGGGTCTTGAATGTTAATAGTAATTTATGTAACAAGTGCATAAAGTGATACGTTTTTTACGGATGGGAAGTTTGACAGCACGAGCCGTTAGGCGATTTCGGCAATCCCATAAGTAAAAAAGACACTTTATGCATGTGTTACAAACTATATTTTTTCCACGACCATATAAAAATTTTTCCAAAATACCATTTTATACATGTTTTATTTATCTAGACTTATTAATTTTAATTTTTGCAGCACAGCCATTATATTGCAACAAAAATCATACCCTTCTTATTTTTTAGGAGACAATTATCCCCTAACTATGCATTTATTATTAAATTTTAGAAAATTATATGTCCTTACTTTTTGTAAAAATAATACTAAAACAGTAAAAGGTCCTTTTTAATTTCTAAGACATTTAAATTTATTATTACTATTAACTTTCAATAATTTCTATTAAATTTATTTGCAAACTGTCAAATTTTAAAACTAGTGACACATGAACTAAAAAAATAATGACAAAATCAAAGGTAACTTGACCGTTTGGTTTAGTTGATGTCGCGTTTACTGTTACATCGAATAAAATGAAATATTTAAATTTATTGTAGTAGGCATTGAAACAAAACACTAATTCGAAGTTGGAAAAAAGTTTCGAAGTGTTACTTTTTTAACACTTAATGTAGTGTACTAGAATGGAGTACTTTAACTTCATGTTAACGATTTAAAAAATAGCATTTTTTTAAAGGTCGTGGAACAAAGCATTTTTAATTAGCTCTTTTTATTCTTGTTGTATTGCCAAAACTCAAGCATCAAAACGGTTACCGTTATTAAGTTCTGCAAAGTAAAAACGATTTGTTGAAAGATTTGCAAATATTTGCACTTCTTAGTATGATAGCCCTAATCTTTATTTATTTAACTACAAAATGGCGAAAAAAATACGGATTTGCTTTTTTATAGTTTTTTTAACTTTTCAAAACAAAGCTGCACTATTTTCTTTTAATAAATAAAATAATTTGAATGACATCAAATAATTAGAAACTAAAGATATATTTATTAGAAAAATATACCTGTATAAAAAAATGATAAACACCCTATTTTTTTGTAAAGCTTCCTGTCAACGCAAAATTGCAACTGATAAAACTTTTATATGTTAGCTATAATTTGACTTTACTTTCATACGATACATATCAATGATACTTGTGATACACGCGTTTTAATGAAACAAAACTATAATTTTAGGGTATAATTATTTGGTTAATTTACTAGAACTTTTACAAAAAAATGAAAATTATGTTAAAAAACCAAACTAAGGTTTTTGTAAATTAATTTGCTGCATTGTGGGTCAAAGTTTATTGCAGGTTACATAGGTAACTAGATTCATAAATATTATACTTATAAATAATAATGTTGTTTTTTCCAAATTATAACCTCAATACAAAAAATCCTTTATTTAAGTTCTGGTTGTTAATGGTAAGTAAGTAAAGACGATAGGTTTCGGAAATTACTAATTCTTTAAGAGTTATAGGATTTTACGGAGCAGCATAAACTTTTGTAATATAAAAATCAAAAAATTAGTTAAAGTCACTAAAAGTTAAAAATAATAAAAAAATTGAAGTCGGGTAAGAGCATATTGCATAAAAGTATAAAATCATTTGTTTATTTAGTTATTACCTTTGAGTAATAAAGCACACACACAAATATGTTATTACCCGACTTTTTTTAATTTTTTTATTATTTTTAACTTTTACTGACTTTTACTAATTTTTTGTAGTCGGTTCAATTTTTTAAAATTATTTTTGGCTCTTTTGTTTCTTATTATTACAATTAAATCGGTAAATATTTACTAAAAAAACACTACTAGTACCTCTTTTAGCGATTATCTGCACCTTTAATCGATTTATAACCCTTTGACAGCAATGGAGTTTTAATTAAGGAATTAAAAAAATTTAAATAACTAGAACTAACCATGATCCCCACCTATACGCTGTCTTTAGTTTCTTATTTTTTAATCAAAAGCTTATAAATCGATGCACAGGGGGCTGCAATAAATCGATACACACGAGGCTGCAGCTAACCGCTTATAGATTGGTAGAATACGTTATATCTGTCAAAAGCTTATAAATCGATACACGCCGGGCTGCAACAATTCGATATACAAGGGGCTGCAGTTATTCGCTTGTCTTTTGGTTCGGTGAAAAGGGTTAATTTTACCCCAAGGTTGTCGATATTAAATGCGCCCTTGATCTTTCGTACGTATGGCAGAGAGAAAAAATAGGTCTAGCACCTTTCTCTGTCGCGATCCTGACATTATTTTTTATGGGACCACCGCGGAAGTGCACTTTTTCAAATAAAAAAGAAATTTTTAAAATCGGTTTACAGACACCAGAGTAATCGCGTAACATACACACAAAGAAAACATACGCGGCGAGTTGTGAACCTCCTTTTGGTCGGTGAAAAGTGTAAATTTTACCCTAAGGTTGTCGATTCTGAATGCTCTCCTGATCTCTTCTTTTTTTTACTTTATTATATGGACATATGCCTATTTATATGAGCATATCTAGAGTCAGATTTGCCACAAAAACTGGGGTCCGCCTTGCCGAAAAAATAAGTCTAGTACCTTTCTCTCTCGCGATCCTGACATTATTTTTTATGTTACCACCGCGGAAGTGCTCTCTTACAAACGCGGCGAATTGAGAACCTCCTCGTTTTTGAAGTCGGTTAAAAATGAAAAGAAAAGATACGTTTCAATGCAATAAATATGATTTTAAAACTATAGGATATTTGGTTACTCAAACGCCAAAATCTCCGTAAACAAACGTAATTAAATTTTAAAAGGGTTTTTATATTACCCTTAACAATTTTTAAGGTCATTTCAGGTAAATATAACGAGATAAAAAAATTGATGTTATTAAACACAAAACAAACAAAAAATATGCAAATGCATTTAAGCCGTTAATTCCATACTCTCTATTACAGCCATTCCAACAAAGTTAAAAATAACAGTTTATGTCATTTAAAGTTTTAATATTTGTAATAAACAATGTAATTTATAAAGGGGACAGAAAAAGTCTTGTTTTTAGTAGCATCTTTAACAAAATATAACATAGTTTATCTTGTAATTTTACATGCTCATTTTTTTGCGTTTAGCTCTATAAATTAAAATTGCCGCTTTTTATGGTGTAATAATAGGGGTAATACTTATTTAATCGGTTATTTATGTTTTAAGCATATAAAGCATGTGTTTATTGAACTATAAGTTTTTGTTATAGCCAAGCGAGATAGAAAGTATGGTTATAAACTAATAAGACCAATAAGGCCTTTTTTATGTACGTATATTATAGCAGATTTTATGAGCGATTGCATTATACAAGGGTTTTATATTAAGTTTTACAGTTTTGTGCCAAAACCTTTGAATGCAACACCGAATTTTTGCTTTAGTTAATAAAAAAATATATAATCTTTTGTCGTAACCTGTATATCTTTAAAAATAATTAAAATCTAATGGCTAATTCAGAACCTGTAGAATCAAACCACAAACTTATAAAAGTAAGTTTATAACTTGATACTCGGTACATGGTTGTTAATAAAAATTAGTATACATTGCATTTCTTTAATGCCCCTCCTCCCCTTTGGAATATGAAATAAATGCATAATAGTATATTTTAGAGTTAAATTGATAGATAAAAATTTGGCTGGGCGCCATCTTGACACAAGAAAAATTATAGAAAGGGTAGTCTTGTTACACTTTAGCTTAAAGCTCTCGACGAGTACTTTATAACCCTAGAATATACAGTCAATAACTTCACCTAATACAAAATGGCGGTACTTTAAAAATGACCTAAATATCTGATTTGAATAGGCATATTTCCATACCAATAAAGCTACAGTTAGGTACATCTCTAGGAACTCTATTAATTTCGGCCATATATAATACTGCCATTTTGTACTAGGTAAAGGTATTGACTTTATATTCTAGGGTTATAAAGTACTCATCAGGAGCTTTAAAATAATGTGCCACAAGACCCTTCTTTCTATTTACCTTTTGTTCCAAGATGGCGCCCAGCCGGCTTATTTAAATTTTTATCTGTCAATTTTGCTCTGAAATATAGTATTTCTGCCTCAATTTCATATTCCAAAGTTTCACCTTTTAAAGTTGATTGATCCGTTCAAAAAGTAAAAGGGGGGTATAAATGGATAGATTATAAAGCCTCTAAAACTGTACAGTGTGTCCTAGGAGAGGTGTTACAGCAGGACAAATAAACAAAAAAATTTGAAATTTTTAAACGTCCTTTTGGGAAAACTGGTCGCATGGTCCAAAACTGATAAATAAAAAAATTACTCCGATTGGTATTATACAGGGTTAGTTATAACTAAAAATATGAAAAATTACCATGAGTTAAGTACCTTTATTTTTAAAATAGGATAAAATTTTATAAGAAAATGTTGTAGAGAAATTAATTTTTTGTCAAAAATAGGTTTAAAAATTTAGGAAAAATATTTTTGTCATTTTTGGCATTATGCATTAACAGTTTTTAGAATACTTAGCTTAAAGTAGCGAATTAAAAATATATAGATTTAAAATTATTTAATGTTTCTTTTTTTTTTGCTTTCTCTGACCCATCATTTAAGTTGTAATGCGTAATGTAAAAAATTGACAATTACATTTTTTTTCATGCTTTGACTTTAAATGTTGACATGAATTTTAATTCTTTACAACATGTACTTATATAATTTTATTTTATTTAAAAAATAATAGTAGTTAACTTCTGGGCATTTTTATATTTTTAGTTATAACTTGCCCTGTATAATACGAATTAAAGCAGGATTTTGTATTTATTAGTTTGGACCATGCGTTTGTATTTATGAGTTTTCCAAAAATTTAGTTTTAAAATTCAAAAACTTTGGTCCATTTGTTCTGTTGTAACACCTATCCTGGTACACACTGTATAAAAAACTGTTTACTATGTAATGGTCGTTAAAGTAATTTATCTGTATATACGTTATTAACAAATTACAAAAATGTATGTAAATTATTAAAGCATATATTTTTTTATAAAAGTTTTAAAAGCCTTAAACAAATCCATTAATTTTTTAATGCCAATCATTTCAGACTTAAATTTATTTTTAAAAAATCATACAAATGCAAAATATTTTTAAAGCTCATGTCATTTCGCTTAACGTTTATGTGGCAATACTATAAAACGAAAAATATTTTACGACTTCCAGTGGTAATTTCCGGAGAAATTGCTTGAAACTTTTATTCGAGATTTTTAACTGCTTTATTTGAAGTGAAAATGTTTTCTGAAAATATAAACTTTACACCTTTCACGACCGACACGAAATACGACATAAGTATCTTATTTACTATTGAAAACGTGTATTATCTTTTTGTTTTATTATTTTTTTTATTTAATTATTTTACGTTTTTTTTTATTTTTAAAACCTAAAAAATAATAAATAATATAAATATAATAGATGTTTAACTAAAGGATAAACTAAAATGTTCAAAAGTCCTGTAAGATGTAAAATTATTAAATACAGTTTAACAACGGAAAACCCGGTAATTGATTTAAATTAGTTTTAAAATAATCTTGTACAAATAGTGAAAGAAAAATTCTAGAATTATTGTAAAAAGCATCAGGCGCTAGATATACAAGAAATATGGCACAAAGGTTTTAGAATGATTTTAGTATTTTTCCTTTATTATTGTTTAAAAATTATTTAAAAAATAATTTCATACTTGTTAATTCGAAGTACTTTAAAAGCGTGTTTTTTAGTTTTTGTAAACTATATTTATTTTTCACTTTTAAGTTGGATTAATTGTTATTATTGAAAATATGTTTTTTGTCAAAAACAAAATTGTAATATGTTATGCTTGACATTATGTTACATTGCTAGACTATTGAAAAATTATCAGAAACTTATATTTATATTAGCTACCGTAGAGTGCAAATTACTCTCCTATTTTAAGTAAAACTTCCAGTATATTATTTTTCTTTGGATTTTGGGAACAAAAATAGAACACGTTTTTTAGCAATGCTTATGCGTATAAAGTAACGTTTTTAAAATATTTAAAATTGTAACCAAGGCAATGATTATTTTAAAACATAACGCATCTATTGACCGAAAAATTAACTTTATGGCAATTAAGAATATTATATTTTTAAATTTGCTACATAAACGTCAACAACGACAACAAAGCAACAGGTATACTTTTCGAAGGTCAATTTTGTTTAAACAGTCAAAGCCTATGTTACATTTTTTTAAAAGAAAAAAATAAACTTTAAGATTTTTAAAAATACACAGGATATTTCATGTCAAGTACAACTTTGCATATATTAAAAAATAAAATTTTGTTTTTTAATGAATTCTGAAGAACTTCCAAAATATTAAAAACAATACATTTTTGGCATACATTTTTTAAAAATATGCGATAAATTTGCACTCAAAGGTAGCTTACATTCAATATTAGTTTTTGGACACCCTGTATAATTTCTGGTAAAATTTAAAAGGCGTTTGTGGACCTATTTAAAAAAATATATATTTTTTTATTTGAAAGAGTGCACTTTCGCGGTGGTCCCATAACAAATTAGGTCATAATCGCAAGAGAGAAAGGTACAAGACCTATTTTTTTTCTCTGCCGTACCTTGTTCGTGCTACAAAGTTGTACTAGCGCCACCTATTTGTGTAACGTTAAACAAATATTATAATAATACGAGGACAGTTTACAAATTGCTATTATATTCTTTTACAAAATTTACTCTTTTCATCAAACTAATAAAAAGACCACAGTCATAAACACAGGGTCCTGTACTAATAATAATAAATAAGAAAGCAAAAATAAACTTAAAAGCTAAAAATAAACTAAAAAGCTAAAAATAAACACTTTTTTAAAAAATTAAACCAACTTCAAATAAATAAAATTAAACTCACTAAAAATTTAAAAATAATACATAAAACAAAATAAGTCGGGTAATAACATAGGCGCTAAAGTTCTAAATGTTAATAACCATATAAGCAAAAACTTTTTATACTTTAATACTATACAATACAGTGTTAGTAGAAAAAACCGGACGGTGGATTATCTTAACAACCGTTAAATATATTTAAACCAATTTTTGTGCTAAGGGGTAATTAAACATAAAGAATTCAAAAATTGTATTTGCACGGTTGTCAAGTTGATAGTTTTCTTTGTAGGTATAAATAAAATACCCTATTTTTTATTATTGTAATCTTTCTTGTATCAACTTTATCATGACCTGATATTATCGTCTTTTAGTTCTTTACTTATGTCAATTTTAAAGATATGGCATCATGCTTTTTTCGAAATTAATACAAAATGACTAGTTATATTTAATTACCTAAAAAACGATCCAACCTATATTTGTGAAAATTAGTACAGGGATTAAACTGGACCTTCTTAAATTCATAAATAGCATTTTTGTGACGTTTTCGAAATTCTTTTAAAAAAGTCAAGAAAAGGAAATAAGCAAATTTAATTATGAAACATCGCAAATGTAATTTCTAAACTTAAATTGTCCTGTTATTCCCCTGTACCAACTTTGACGAATTTTCGTTGGATGTTTTCTGAGATAATTGACCATACCTGGTCGTTTCAGTATTACTGTAGCTTGGTGCCATATCTTCGAAATTGGCAGGAGAAATAAAAACAATAGTATCAGGTCATAATATGGTTTATAAAGCAGTTGATTACAATAATAAAAATAGGATATTCCATTTAAAATAATAAGAATTCTCAACCTAGAGACAAAGCTATACACTTGGCAACCCTAAAAATATAATTTTTAAATAAATGTTTAGTTACGCCTTTGCACAAAATTTGGTTGCTGAGAAAATCCACCGTTCCGTTTTTTTTCTACAACCCTGTATATTATTAACCGACTTTTTTAAACTTTTTAACATTTACTATGTTTAACTTTTTAGTGAGTTTTATTTATTTTTTGAAGTCGGTTTAATTTTTTTAAAAACTGTTTATCTAGCATCTTGTAAGAAAAGAACTATTGCGGGTTAAACAGTAATTAAACAACAGCTCATGCGACATGGTAAAGTTAACATTTTTGTTAACCGCCACTATTATGTTCGTTATCAAAAGCAAAATATTTGAGGCGGCAAGTTGCGGAGTGCAACGACACAAGATTTATGTTAAGCTCACGAAAGTTTGTAGTAAAACAATGACGTGCTTCACAAGCCAAATTTTAGACAAGGGCAAAATTTATGTCGCCAAGGGTGCCAACTTTTTATTTATTTTTAGCTTTAAACATTGCAGGAACAGACACGAAAGTTATGTTTTATTAATTGATAGTGTTATTTAGGTTGTGGACTTTATGTGCCCATTTTTGTGTCTATTTAAAATTTGGTGCAAAATATGCCGTAACACACGTAAAAAGGGAATTTCGATTTTTTTATTCTTAATAGTAGGGGAGCCCACGATGCTAAATAAGGATTTACTTGAGCGTCATAAAGACCTATTGGGTTGCAAAACTTAGATGATACGAAGAAACATATATATAATGTATACCTCTTCGTCGGTGAGGGAAGTGGCTATAGATTTTTAAATGTCAAAAAATTATTTTATTGTTTCGGCTTGTGAAAATCATTCGGATCGTATTGGATTATATATTTTTCGTTATCCCTAAATTATTTTCTTAAAATAAAAATAAAATCACGCTCAAAACTGTCAAAATTACTTTTTTGTAACCCTCTGTTTTCTTTACATCATTCTCAAATTGTCAGATTAGTTAACTTACCCTTTTTATTCTGACGCGCTCGATAATTTCTGATGGATATATTTTTGTTTTTTATGATTGTCCCTGTATACGGGGCTTATATTTGGTGGAGGTACTTAACCGGGTACAAGGTATTCTTCGGTATATTAATCTGCCGCGCTGTAGTACATCCCGAAATCATCTCTTGGGCTCCCCTAGCATAGGCCGCGTTCAAATGTGTACCACGTCATGCAACCTACAAAAAAAGACCTAGCCACTAACACTATTACTAAGCTAGCTTAAACTTTTATAAAGAAAATAAGCTAATGCAATTATAATGTCTGCAAAGAGGTAGATTTCTGTAGAGCGCGTTTTAATATACCTAAATTATGCCTCAATAAATTCTCTTCATTCTCACAAAGGAAATTTTTGAATAACACCAGATTTGTTCTTTTTGTTTGTTAATATTAATTGCTAGTATTTTTGATTTAATTATGAATTAGGTGGGTCATTGACCAAATAACCTTATGGACGACCAGCGCCGTTGATGAATAGGTTTACAGACATACGAGTAGAAAACTGCGATATCAGAGCTACCTGTATTTTTTGCTTGCCACTGTATTAAGTTCCTGCCGTTAGTTATAAAGATTTATATTAAAATTATAGCATTCTTAAATTCGTAAAATATTTAAGCCTAGGCCAATAAATTTTATGGTTTTATGGATCTATAAAACAATAAAATAACTGGATTTTCTATAGCAGCAAAAAATGTATTGCGCAAAAATTTTACTGAAAATCAATATAAAATAAATAAATAACAATTCAATTTAGTAACTACCTACATGTTATAAAATACCTGCTAAATATGTAAATATGTTGTATAAAATATGTATAATTTATATTAATTTTTGATTTATTATGTGTTTTAAAAGTGACATAACTACATAAATTTAGCTAAATTTGGGTTTAATTGCTGTACTTAGTAAAATATCTAATTACGTTTTTAATTAATTAGTTTATTAAAGGACTATTATTCTAGAAACATGTGTCTGTATTATGTTCTAAAAATATAAATTTAACAATTAAAGCACAATGTTATTGTTTCTTGTTAATTAATAAAATAATAGTAAAATTATTACATTGCTTAAACCTGGGCGTGACCAATTTTTTTTTAATTTTTAAGATTTTGTTTTGATATCAAGAATAAATCCTAAATACTTTTAACCATACTTGAGTTGTATTAATATTTTGTAATCTAACATTTCTTTTTTGGATTTAATCTCATTTCTTTTTCGGCATACCGCTTTCTCATGACATATGTAACATCTATTTTTAGGTATCGAAAATGCAGAGGCAATTGTGAGAAACAAATCTTACTTTCTTCTAATAAAAAGTCACACACAGTTACACGTTGCAAACTTGATAATTATTTTTTTAACAGTAACTAAATGGTTTTAATCTTTTTCTCTCTCTCCGTCTCTCTTTCTCTCACTCTCTCTCTCTCTCTCTCTCTCTCTCTCTCTCTCTCTCTCTCTCTCTCTCTCTCTCTCGCGCTCTCTCTCTCTCTCTCTCTCTGTCGCACTTTCTTTTCTCTCTCTGATTTATCACTAAAAAGAAATTATTTTAAAACCATTTTCTTGTGGATGTTTATTACAAACAACAAATTGACTGTTCTCGTAACAGAATATTTTTACCTAGGCACACGCGATGTTATAGCTCTCTGGAAATTTTTTAATGAATGTAATTGATTTTGCGTTCCTATTAGACATTTTTATACTTATATGTGACTAAAAGATAGTGACCCTCCTAAAAAACATAATTAGAAAACGAAGAAACATATACCAGTTATCGGATTTATGCACATTTAAAGCACCTTATGACGACCGTGGATAATGAATGTGGTACTAAATGTGGGTAATGGTGATGGATAATGAGTCACATTACCCCTTAAAAATTCATATTAATAATGTAAACATTTTTTAACAGTCGTAAAAAAAAACTTTTTACCTTTTCTTAAAAATCTGTTTTGTTCCATTAATGTATGAAGACTTTCTCGAGTACGGCCATTAAAACTCTTATTATTTGGTTGCGAAACGTCCTTTTGATAAGAAGAAAACGTTAAGGAAGAAGTTTTATTGTGAAAGATACGGTTATGGCAAGAAACGATGCCATATGTGCTTTCATTATTAGGTCCGTTGTCATAAAAGGTTGCAGACAGAATAGAGTGATTAAAATCTTGACGATGCCAATGGCCAGACAATAATAAACATTTTATTTCATTAAAGTACGAATGCTTTTTACTTATAAAACAAATAATATCATTAAAAATGGAATTTTATAGAAAGTACAAATCGCACTACCGCTAAAAAGTGTTTCAAAAAATATTGTTTTGAGAAAATAAATGTTGAAACATACATTTTGCTTGAAACATTTATTTGTCAGTAACATGCAATATACAAGCTATGGTGTTATTTTATAATATATAATATTATTATTATATAATTATTCTTTTTATGAAAAAAAATTGCAAAATATTTTAAGACTTGTTAAATGTTTATTTTGACAATGTTTATCTAAACGATTTTTGAGTTGTGACTCTTTTTTAGCAAGGCGGCGAGCACTTATGTTTAAATAAGGGAGTTTGGAATTATAACATGAAATTAATATCATATCAAAAAATAAAATAATATGTATAGCTAGTTTTTGAAAGATTTTAAGATTTTTAACTTATATAAGTATAGTTTAAACTAATAAAATAATTTTTCAATACTTTCTTCAAATTTAAAAAGATATGTGTATCGTATCTTAAAATATTAGGTTTTCTACTAGAATTCTTAATGCATTTTAATGTATTTTGTTGCGCCTATTTGCAATACTTATGCATTAAATTGACCATTTGTAAATTATTTTCTGCACGATAAAGTATGCATTCATACCAGGCATATAAATCTTATACAGGGTTTTCCCAAACAAATGCTAAAAATTTAAGAGGGTAATTTTTTTGTTTGACATAAATGGTAATTTGCCTTGTACATATGGGGTCAAAAATTCATCAAAATGAAGGTATCGCAAAAAAATTGAAAAAAAATGTCTTTATTTTTTTCCTAAAATTAAACTACCGAGTAGTGTCAATTAAAATAAAAATATATTGCAAATGCTTTTATAGATAAAAGCAGATATATATTTTTTGTCCAAACAAAAATAAATGACGTTTTAAAAGTGAAACTAAAACCATCACATTAGTTATCAATTGGCATCGATTTTTGCCATTGTTGCGAGTATTGCGTTTTAAGCACAGTCTGGCACCCTAATGTCCATTAAACATTGGATTTATCCCAAAGACCATAAATTGGAAACAAAAAGCCACAATAGATAGCATGAGCTAAAAGATTTGCACCATCAAATCAGTGTTGTATTGTTGTTACCATACCACAACAGCACTTTGTTAAAGGCGAATAGAGTATTATGTCAAATATCGTCTATGTTAATTTAGTGAAAATACGGAATAAAAAATCTTGATTTAAATTGTATATAATAAGAAAATTTACAAAGTTAGTAAGTACTTCGTACACCTAGTGATTTTTACGCACATGTGTTTTATCTATTATTGAGTACAGAGTGTCCAGTAACTCTACCGTCAAACTTTAAGGGGTAATTATGCAATGTGAAATAGGAAAAAAATCATATGATCATATGTTATATATGTTTAAGTTTTTAATCCACGGGGTGTAAAAAATTTAAAAAATACTGTTTCCTATAATACCTTTTATACCACTTTGGATTTGTTTAAAACTTGGAATACGTCTGCTGTGCATCAGAAGACATTTTTTTACGCACAGGCAAAAAAATTATTTTTACCAGTGTCGTCATAAGGGGTTAAGGGTAAATATTTTCTAAATAAAATCAGTAAAATAAAAATATTTTTTAAATTCTTGTTCAATTTGGAACAAATTTGATTTTTGGTTTTTTAATTTGATGTACGGTTTTCGCGTAAGATGCATGCTAACCATTTCTCGGCATGGGCATCTGTCTAAATTAACAGTAATAAATATTTTACCTTCCCATCTATTTTTTAAAGCAAAATTAACTTTTTAGAGAACAATTGGTCAATTCATCTTTCATTTTACACAATGATTAGTAAAGCAAACTAAGTGTCTTCCCGTAGACTAAATACTGTGGAATTAGATACCGATTTGATCATTCTGAGAAATGGTTTGTATTAACTCGTATTTACGCCAAAACCGTGCATATAATAAAAAAATGTCATGGGATTAAAACTATACAAGAATTCAAAAAATATTTATGTTTTTAGAAAAGACGTACTACTTTTTCTTAAAATATATTTACCCTAAACCCCTCATGAACGAAACTGGTAAGAATTTATTTTTTCTGGTTTATCAAAAAAATGTCTTCTAATAAATTTTTAAATTTATATGCAAGTTATAAGAAAACGATACATTTTTAAAACACCGTAATTTCAATAGTAGTAGTACTCAACGATTAGTGTTTAAAGTTTTGTTTCTAATTTTTATTGTAGAAACACATCTTAAAGTTTATCGGAAGAGTTACTAGTTGCCCTGTATATTCCTTTCGGTTTAAGGTACTAGCATAATGGAAATACATGTTTTAATGTATAGATAATTTAAACTGTTATGGTAAATTTTATAATATCGCACACCTATACCCTGTTCACTATAAATTAAAAAAAACACCTTAACAAATAATGTATTTCATTGGTTTACCAGTAGCCGGAGTTACTTACTAGGTATTTATTATAAATTTATAGTGGCCAAAGTATAGTTAACAACAATAGAAATTTAAAAAAAAAGTAAAAATTTTTGTTAGAAATTTCAAAAAATTACTACTTGCGACGCTATATGCCATAATGTGTTCACAAATTTTTTAGTAAGTAAAGTGCGTTTTAAAAAAAAATCTATAGGCAAATATCGTGATGCAAGAATGACTTTTTAACATTTTTTTCTTTTTCAGTTCATACTGTTTTAATCTAGGAGCGCAATATATTCAAAATATTTTTTTTAATAAATTTCAAATAATTTAAATTCGTAGGTCCTGTGTATGTTTAAAATACGACCTATACAGGGTATAATTTAATTAATCGCTAAAAATACAGGGTATGATTTATTAGCTTATTTTTGTAAGAAAAGTTTATATAAACACATGTCCTAAACGTCTTACCTTTTGAGATAAAGGGTGTTAAAATTTTCAAAGAACAAAAAAATTTCGATAACACTTATTTTGGTAAAAACTATTATACTGGATTAAACCTCTATTTAAATAAGTATGTATTATTTTTGTTACATAATTGCTAATTAAAAATTATAAACATAATTTTTAAAAGAAAAAATCCCGCAATGCTTTTTTATAGTCTAAAAATGTGCAAATAGTGACTTTTTTTCTAATATACTAAACAAGACACGCAAAAAAATTAGGAGACATAAAAACAAAATTTTTGAATGCTTAATCTTAACAATGCACAAAAATTTTATACACATTTACACAGTCAGTGGCGTACCGTATTTTTTTGTTGGAAATATTCTTTTAGTTGCTTCTCAAGACGCCACTGGACTTACTAAATGAAATTAATTAAGTAAGAAATTACCCCTTAATGTCATTAATACTATTGCCAAATTAAAACAAAGTTGGGTAAAGAATAGTTGGGATATTAAAAAATATAGCTTTTTTTGAAATTTTAACACTCTGTACCTTAAACGTTAAGAGGTTTAGGACATATGTTTATGTAAACTTTTCTTTCTAAAATAAGCATCAGAATCATATCCCGTATTTTTAGCCATCAAATAAATTACACCCTGTATACAATTTATAAAGAGATTTTCATTATGGCACGTGGCACTATAATTTATATTTAATATTAAAAACCGGGCAGTCCTGCGAAACAAAGCAGCAGTTTTTAAATAAGCTTGTTAAAAGTGTTTGTAAAGTAAATCGATATTTGACCTGCAAATCAAACTTTTAAACCCTCCAAGTATAATATGTGCAGAAAAGGAAATTGCTTAATAATTGCTTAAAATTTTTAAAACAACTAATAATTTTTAAAGTAGAAAAAGACAACTGACAGAAGTTTTAATTAATGATATTGGTGAAATGTTTCTAAGTTAAGCCTGCTGTTAAAATTGTGCAATGATGTTATCTTGTGCCGTAATTAATAAAAATATGTGGTCTATTTTAATAAAAGAAATTAAAAAATCGAGAGTACCGTCTTGTTGAAGTTACATCGTTGGGCAAGTCTGGTCGATACAGAAGACGCCAATAATGTATTCTTTGACAAATCTATTAAATACAAAAAGCAGAGGCGAACTTTAAATATTCTTTATTTTCCTTGAAATTAGCAAAAATATATAAACCCCTTAAAAACGCTTGTTATAAATAGAAATAATTTTAAACATATATGTTACAAAATACTTCATTAAATTAGCAAAATTAATTAAAAATGCATGAAATTAACCAGTTAACAAAGTTTTAACAAATAAAACTATTTTAAAACACTAATTTCGGCACAATAGGGCTTTGCATCTAAAAGAAACCCTAGTCCGACCCCGTATTTCGGTACCTGGGACGTGGAAATAATTAATTTACGGTAGCCTAACACTTGAGCAGTCTCCCGTTTATTTTTAAGTGTGTGAGGAGATAAAGAAATAAACTGTCGGTTTACTTTTGCTTTCACTTATGAAATCCCGTAATATATGAAACGACGTCCTGTCAAATATATTAATAAAAAATATGATTTTTGCATAATAATCTGGTTTTACTCCTTTTATTGAAAACGAACAGTTTCTGTATAAAACTACTTGTAATTAAATGGATTTTTGATTTATTTTGGTATATTTATGTGAAAACAAGTAAATTTACTAAATATATGCAGAAAACACTAACAATAAGTGCAATTAACCCATAACCATAACACATAGTAATCTTATGGTGCAGCTTCCTAACATTAGACCACTAATGGGCAGAAGCAGTTACGGAATATATTTTAATTCCAATACCGTAACCTTCGTATTTTGCCCATCCAGACAAACCGGCTTAATGCAACTAAATTTATTGCATAACAAAGTAAATAACTTTACTTTTAAACGGGAAATTGGCTTAAAACTTGTTTACATTTAGTAAAATTACTATCGGAAAGTAGTTTCTTGTTCTTCTAACGGTGTTTGTGTCTTTACATATTAACATCACTTTTAATAATATGTAAATACATAGGAATTTAAAATTAAAGGTATTTTAGAAATAAAAGTTTTGCTGTTTCTTAAATGGCGAATAAAACTGATTAACATGGTTATGGACATGAGGTTTTCGGTAAACAAAAAGAATTAAACAAATTTTGGAAAGAAACGAAAATAGTAAACTTACTAAAAAGCTAATAACAGTAATAAGATACTAAAATGTAAAAAGCCTTTGTTTATTTAATGATTATTATTTAGTATGCACATTTGTTATAAAACAACTTTTTTAAATTTAATTTTTTATTTTTGTTTTTAGGTAAGTTTTTTTAATAATTGTTTTTCTTTTAGTTTATTTTTATTACTATTTATCTTCAAGATGCAAATATTCAATTAATTTTAAAAATATAAAAAATCCTGACTTGGTTTAAGTGCCACCACCTGGAAAGTGCACTCTTTAAAATTTTATATATATATATATATATATATATATATATATATATATATATATATATATATATTACAATTATCAAACATCAATACATAAAAATTATACAGTCGAACATAGAAAATCCTTCTTTTTATAACGTCATGATTTTCACCTTTTAAAACCCCGTTTTTCTACGTTTTTAAAATTATTTTTGCATTAAATTGCATTTGACAATGCCGCAACCATACATACACATAGGGCTTCATGGCACCCTGGGATTGAAATGAGTCAAAGCAAAGCTAGTTTGGACTGGACCATAAATAAGTTTAGTTTCAGTATAAATCTGTATTATCACATTAATTGCAGTGACGTTGACAAATCAGAAGTGGTAATTTAAAATAGGTTAATTATAGTTTGTTGTGGTTTGTTACTGCTACACTAATGTTTTAATGGTATTACATATTGGGGGACAATAAACTTTGTGTAAACTTTATTTCATTGCTGCTTATACAGTGTTATTGGGTGGCAATTTCTTTTGTAAAATAAAGGGTAGTTTGCTATATGAATAGAGTCACAAGTCAATAATTAGGAAGATAGTGCGAAAATCAAATATTATTTTAAAAACAAAAAGAATATGGAAATTAAACTACCTAGTAATTCCACAAACGCCTTAATAGGTGGGCCGCTAAATAAATATTTTCATAACATTTTTCTGGTCCAGACACGGTGTGATATACATTTTATTTTTTTAAATCAAATTGGTAAGTTTAAAAAAAAACATAAATCCGGTAAATATACTATTTTTTCGTAAATAAGTTTTTCTTAAAATTAAGTAAACAAAATCCTCTAGCCTAACACTTGATTTTAATTTATTTTAATTAAAGGAAATATATAAAATATTCAAAAAGTGTATTTTTTTAACAATGGTTGGCTTTTGAACCAATGATATACCAACAAACAACACAAGGTGTCCACTAATTCTACCGATAAATTTAATGGAGTTATTTTACAATAAAAAACTTTCTATGAACATATGTCGTAAACGTATTTCATACCTATTTAGATATTTTTAAGAAATTTAGGAGACGCTAAACAAAATATTTTTATAAATTCCCATTTAGTTTAAAATTAATTTGATCTCTAGAATATTTTTTATGTGATGTTTCTGATCACGTAAATAAATAGAAACCAATTTTGTTATGGTCATTATATTAAATAATTTAGTAAAAAAATAACTTTTGTAATTTATTTTTTAATTGGATGGGGATTTCACCATGCCGAGAAATGGTTTTAAATTATTTACGTGAGAACCGTACATTAAATAAAAATGCCAATAGATCAAATTTATTCCAAACTAAACGAAAATCATAAAATTTATTTTTATTTTAGAAAAATGCATAAACGTACCATTTTTTCGTAAAAAATATTTCTCTTTAACCCCTTATGATCAACACTGGTAATTTTTTTTGCATGTCAAAGAAAGTCTTTAAATGTTCAGAAGGCATCCTTAAATTACTTAAAAATATCTAAATTGGTACAAACGTTATTATAGAAAAACATTTTTTTATAACTATGGCGTTAAGGTTACATATGTAAGTAAAGTTTTTTCCTTATTTTTCATTGTTAAATTACTACTTAATGTTTGTTGTTACTAGACACCCTGTATAAAATAAATTTTTAACACAAAGGTTTTTGCCTATAAATTTATTGAAATATTTTTACAAATCTGTCATTAGCATTTTAATAAATCTTTAAGTGGGTATGGTCTAGTTTAACAACTCTAATTTAATTTAGGAACCTATATAAAGGATATTTGCTAATATTTATATTCTTTGACTACTTGTTGCTGCATCAATTAAGTATTTTTCAATTTTCTAGCTATAACACATATTAGAGAAAGAATACCAATATTTGGACCTAAACTAAATGGGTTATACCAAAAGTTTACTAGATGTAAAATGTATTTAAATATCCTAGCAAATTTTAGTTCATTAAATTTTTATCAAGACAGAACTTAATATTTATTTGGCAAATTTTAAAGTTTTTCTTGTGCCCTATAAACACAAATTTACAATCAAATTTGAAATACCTTAACAACAAAAAGTGTCAATAGGTTTTTAGTATTTTAAATTAAGATTGAATATTGTTAAACAACAAGCCCAAATAAACCTAAAATTGTAGTTTTGCTTTAAAAAAGTGGGTTTTTAGATAATATTTACACTACAAAATTAAAAAGTTTAGAAAAAGGTAACTAACCAGAACAAACCAATAGGCATTTTAGCAAATATTAATTAGTTATAATAAATACAGTATTGGATCTTTTAAAAAGTAAGTAAAAAGTAATCTTGATTTATGTTACAATACATGTATGTTTTTTAAATAAAGCCACTATTTTTTCATTAAAAGAAACTTTACACTTTTTTATATAAATGCAAGTATGCTCGAAATACTTTTTATGGAAAATTAACGTAACGTACACCGCTGACTTTTAGAGCTGTCATGATGCATTATGCAAAACAACATAAGAAAGTTTAAAATCTCTATTGCTATTGTATGATATCCAAAAGTTTTAACTTGGAAACATGACTGTTCTTTCGAACATCATTAATCTTTTTCTGTGTTAGCTTAACAATCTAGAATTAAATGGTTTGAGCCAACATGCTTAGTTGATTAATTATATCTCTTCATTTTTGTTGAAAAAATGAAACTGACAACTAAGATAAATAATAAAATAAATACAAATGGCGATAGGTAATTTTTTTTCATTAAAACTCTTGTGGCAGTCAATTATGATAATATTGCCCCTTGGCACTAGGCTACGTAGCACCCTTTTTCCAAATTTTATCCAATCTTGATAACTTTCCCTCAAACAATAAAGGGGTTTAAAAAACTTTTAATATCCTCACTGTATAAGAACAACATAGTCGTATCAGATGCGGTTATGAAAAAAGTTTGTTATAGGAAAAAAATAGTCATATCAAATGCGGTTATGAATAAAGTTTTTTTAAATGTCGCTTTTAAAAATTTCTAATTTATTAGTTTGGTTTTGTTTGAGTATCATTTTTAACTACTCTCAAATAAATAAAAGTACCAAGCACAAAAACGATTGGATTACTAATAATGCTTTATATCATTTTTATTTTAAAGAAAAATAAATGTACATATATGTACTACGTATATTATTTTATTATTATTGTATAAGCATAAGCAATTGTTATTCAAATAATACCATTTTTTATATATATTTAATTTTTTAAAACTCTTTAAATTTTAATAGCAACTGTAAAAACCACATAAGTAAAATATGTACATTATTTTTACTTAGTTGTTAATTTAAGTTTTTAGAATATTTACAAAGTGATTTTAAATTATTATAATCATATCTTTTATCTGCATTTTACAAAAACTTGACTAGAATATTAGACAAATATATTTTGGTTTTTAGTTAATTTTATATTATTATAATGTTGTTTGGACTTAACTAAACGTTTTCTAATTTAAAAAGAAAGCATAAAATTATAGTTATTGGCATCTATTAGTGTTAAAAATTGATTTAGCACTTTTCTAGTGCTCTCTTTTACGTTTAGTGTTTATTTACATGCTTAATTAATAAACCTTACATATAAAAGTATACGTTGTAACCAAAAATGTATTTTTTTATAAAAAAACAAACTTAAAATTACTTTAACATACACCACTTCACTTCATAATTTTTCAAGCGAAACAAATTCCTTTTGAAGAAGCTAGATTGTAACTTGTTTGACGAAGTATGCAACTTAGATACTTGATGCGATATGTGTATAGTTTTCTAACACCTAGTAGTGTGTAAAATAACAAAGCTCATGGAGCACCAAAAACGTAAAATAAAAACGGTTTGTGTTCCTTATTTTGATTTTCTTTTTTTTAACCATTTTAAAGTAAACGTATTTTTTTTTAAATTTAAAATGTATTTAGTATACAAGGTTTTACACGACAGCTAGGTTAACTAAAAATTTAAGTTCTACAAAAAAAGTTTCATTGTTTCTATAAAAAATGGAGGTTGTCTTTTAAAAAAGTTAATTAATTAATGCCATTTTTATAGTCAAGCCCAAGATCACTATATATATTTTTAAATTTTATACATTTTAATAAGTTTAGGCAGGCATTAAAACAAAACCCTAATTTAATTGTGAAACAAACGCCGAGGTGTTAAAAAAAAATACGTTACTACTAAATTTTTGAACGGTCAAAGAAATATGTAGTTTAAATTATTGAAGTTTTAAAAATGGGTTTATGCTACAATAGTTAGGTTATTCAATTTGCTTCTCATGGCTAGTTAATAAAATGCATTGCTAAAAGCTACCAACTTCTCGACCTTAAGTTCTTTTTTATTATTACCTAAAGCAACAAGACAATACTATATCCGCATTATATTGGACAAATACAACATTACATAAATATTTGTTAAACAATATCCAAACTATATGATACAAATTCTGGCTTAAACTATCTTAAATCGTAGGATATCTAATCTAGTGGTATTACACACATTAACTGCAATAGGACGACAGCAGCAATGCTGTGTATCGGGCTCAGGAGATCGACAAATTAGTTAAAAGTTTTAATAGCGTAAGGTAGCCTATATTGGACAGAATCCTAAATTGAACCTCTACCGTATCGTAAAATCCAAAAGTCTATTGTTTTTAGTAATTGGTGGTGTTTAAAAGAACAATCGCCAATCGAAGTTTTAGTTCTGAAATACACATCTTTGTTGATGGCTAATAAAAAAATTATTAACGATTTTGTGTTTGGAAAATTAAAGCGGTCCATTGTAACAAAGATGCTGAGGAACTCACCAGTTATACAAAGATGAATGCGATTCATGGTCGGGGACAAAAAATGAACTAATTTTATTTAACCAGATTGCTAGTACGTAAAGTTTGTAAAAATTAATTGGTAAAGAAAATAATCTAATTAATTAGTTAAAAATTTAATTGCATACCAAATGTGCAAATGTTACAGGCAGTGCCAATATAGATATTATTATTAAGTCCGGTAACCGACTTTTAGCGGTAGGTATACGGTACGAAACTTAAGGGGTGATTTTCTATTTTTTTGCAAAACAAAAGTTTCTATTAACATTTGTCCGGACTTGCTTTGTTTCTAAGATACAGGGCGGTAAAGTTTTTGAAAAAAGTCGATATTTTTAAATATCCATAAACCCTTTAAGCAATTTGGATGAAATGTGGCACACTTATTTAATGTAATAAAGCGCTTGTAAAGCTCTACCTAAATTAAGCTTATTGGGTCCAGGTGCGTCTCACTGGGTACAACAGCCAATATTATAGATACATATATAGAAAAAACGTACGCCATTGGCTTTTTACGAAGTTTTTGTTTTTTTTATTCCGATTAAGCAATAAAAGCTCATTTTTAATTTTGTTCAAATCTAAAGTTTCCGAAAAAAGAATTAAGGCAACTTATATGTCTTTCAGAAAGAACCAATAGAAACCATGGTAAAAAAATAAACCATTATTTGCTTTAAAATAAATGATTATGTATGTACTTTATCGAAAAAGGCAATTTCCTAACTAAGGTAAAAAGGGTAATTTTTTAAATTTTGGATTTTATTTTATGCTATTTATAGATACTTTTTAGTATCATTTAAAGTGGGTTCAATTTTTTCTTTCGAAAACAAAGCGTGATTTAAAGAAAGTACACGAGACTAAAAACTCACATTTTTAGTTGCTTAATTAAAAAACATATAAAAACTGTATAAAAAGTCAAGGGCGTTTTTTTATCAATAATATTGGCAGTGGTGCCTACTGAAACGCGACTGGACACAATAGTCTTAATCTAGGTAGAGCTTTGTAAGCGCCTTATTGCACTTCTTAATAGGTGTACTAAATTTTATCCAAATCGGTTAAAGCGTTTTTAAGATATTTAAAAAATACCAATTTTTTTAAAAAATGTAACGTCCTTTATCTGAGAATTGCAGCTAATTTCGGACATTTTTTTATAAGAAGACATGAGAAATCACCCTCTTAAGTTTCGTACCGTAGTTAGGAAACACCCGGTATTTATAGCTCTAATATATTTATAAAGGGTAAAATATAATTATATAATAATACATTTTTAGAGATTCCAATTTTCTTTATTCAGAAATTCCAAGGCGCCCTATAGACAATATATAAAATATTAAAAATATTACTGTTGTGATCGTTATTGTAAAAATATAAGGAAAAGTTTAACGGTAATGGCACCAGAAGGAATAAAATACTAAATAAAAATTAAAACTTTACATACCTTCATAATCCACGTAAAAGTTAGGCAGTGTTCTCATATTTTGTTATTGCAGAGATTAAAAGTTTTAACACACTGCAGGCTATAAAGTCTCGTTATTACTATACGAATGTACAAACGTACGAGGACGTTAGTATAATGTGTATAACCTCAAAATAAATTTACTCACATATACAGGGTGACATTAAAAAATTACAGTGCATAGTACTACGCGATAGAGGTACAGGATGTTTCTTCAAATTTTGACAGGTTCTAGCGACCTCTATTATTCCAGATAGAAAAAAATAGATAAAAATTGTAGGGTATCATCCAGACCGTCCGAATTTGCTACTTAAAGAAACAATTGAGCATCACCGGTGAACTTTTTGACTTATTGTATACTTTTTTTTAATGAAACACCCTATATATTATGTGTTTATTGGATAGCGCCTAAAATTCTCTTTTATAAAATATATATATGTTGCCTATAATTAATTCATCCATTGTTAAAATATTCGCTATTAAAAAATCAAAATATTACTAATTTACTATATGAAACAAATCACAGTAACCATTGGAAAACAAAATTATCAAAAAATGACATTTCCGGTGGCATGAGACACAACATTTAGTTGTCAATTCGTTTTTAAATTTTGATAATATTAAGTCGCAAAATGGGTTATACTGAGGAGGAAAAGAAAGAAATAATTTATTTCTTTTATAAGAATAATAAAAATGCCAGTGCAGCACAAGCCGATTATCGAGTTTTTCACCCAGGTATGCCGGTACCGTCAAGAGGCACTTTCTATAACATAGAAAGACATTTTAGGATTCACAAAAATTTGCAAAGGAAGAAAAGATTAGTGAATATAGATGAGGACGAAGAATTAGAGATTTTATTATATTTTTAAGGTAAATGACTAATTAGGACATCAAATTTTGTCAAATTATTTTAAATGTGTGTTGGTAGAAAATCCTTCTTTATCAACTGAAGATGCCAGTAAATATTTTAATAGGTCTAAAAAGAAAATTAGTATTACCCTACGTAAATATGGTTATCATCCATACAAAATTTTACCTGTACAGAAGTTGACGGGGAACAAAAAGTTATTAGGCAAAATTTCTGCAGAGACATGCTTCAAAGAAAATTAAGGGATAACGATTTTTTCAAAAGATATTATGAAGCGATGAAGCTACTTTCCACGCTGGGATTAACAGGCGAATTATCATTTATGGGCATTAGAAAACCCCCGCGGAATGTGTGAAATAAAATTCCAAGGCCGAAGAGCAGTTCATGTCTGGTGCGGCATTCTTAACACTCAAATTATAGGTCCTATTTTTTACGAATTTTCTTTAAATGGTAAAAGATATTTAGAGTTTCTTGAGAACGAGATAGAAAATTATTTGGAAAATTTGCCTATTCGTCAGTATAATGACATCATCTGGCAGCAAGATGGAGCACCACCCCATGTTGTCCGCAATTTTCTCGACAATCGATATCCCTTATGGATTGGTAAAAATGGTGGCATTCGATGGCCACCCAATAGCCCTGATTTAACAATTTTAGATTTCGTTTTTTGGGGTTACGTGAAAAACACAGTTTATAAAGAACGAAGCGCATCGTTGGAGGAGTTAAGAAATAAAATTATAAATTGCATAAATAATTTAGTCGAGGAAAAGCCTCATTTTATCATGAATGCTATTGATAAAATAGAAGATGATTACACAAAGTGCCTAAATAATAATGGCGGGCATATAGAAAATATGTAAAACTTTATATTGGTATTGTTAAATCAAAATTTTTATTGTGTTTGGTATTAAAATTGTTGAT
The DNA here is from genome assembly GCA_014170235.1 of Listronotus bonariensis. Classification (NCBI taxonomy): domain Eukaryota; kingdom Metazoa; phylum Arthropoda; class Insecta; order Coleoptera; family Curculionidae; genus Listronotus; species Listronotus bonariensis. Next base: position 26,166 of record JACEGR010006684.1, read on the forward strand.
TATTTCAATGGTTACTGTGATTTATTTCATATAGTAAATTAGTAATATTTTGATTTTTTAATAGCGAATATTTTAACAATGGATGAATGAATTATAGGCAACATATATATTTTTAAAAAGAGAATTTTAGGCGCTATCCAATAAACACATATATATATAGGGTGTTTCATTTAAAAAAGTATACAATAAGTCAAAAAGTTCACCGGTAAAACAATAAGCTAAAAGTTCACCGGCTCAATTGTAGCAAATTCGGACGGTCTGGATGATACCCTACAATTTTTATCTATTTTTTTCTATCTGGAATAATAAGGACGCTAGAAGCTGTCAAAATTTGAGGAAACACCCTGTACATAAAATGTTAACAATAGTTCCAATACACTAATATTCGATCACCTTTTGTTTTTAAGATAGAGGGAGTTAAATTTTTTAAAATGTAAATTAAATTATCGCATATTAGCTTGACAGATGCAATACTCTAACTGCGAAATAAACTGATGGTTAAGTGGTTAAATTATACCTTTACAAACAAAAACAAATTAAAAAAAAACCTTAATGTCTTGTATCTTGAAAGCAAAAGTTGATCGAATATTTTGGATTGGAACTTTTCTTATTATTTTATGGACCTTTATCGCGTAGTACTATCCATTGTACCTTTTTCAATGTCACCCTGTATTAAAAATTCTCTTATATACCAATATCTATATTTTTAAATTACTTTGTACTTAGTAGTTTAATTAACTTTTTTTTAACGGTTTTTACAAAGTTGTATCAAGTTCAACCAAAGTGTAAAATCGCGGATGGGCGAAATCCTAGCTAAAACAAATGTTACTACTTCATATCGGTAATGCTTTTATTATATTATAGTTTGTTTTTATCTCTTGGGTAGAATTAAACTCATTAGACTAAATTAAGAATTTACACGACATTTAAGAAGTAGCTCTTCAAAGCAAAATTTTGTTTCGTTTAAGAAAAAATATACACATGTTAAATTACGGTCATTAAGCCAGTGAAAGTATTTTGAAAGTTAAACATCCGTTTATTATTCCAAATCTTCTAGAGATGTATTTTAAAGAAATTGTTGTCTTAAGACATTTTTTTTATTTACGGATTGTGTGTAGATCATGAGTATCTTTGGAAAGGTAAAAGGTAGTTTATTAACGCAGGACATGAAAGTTAATAGAGAAAAACAAAAAGTATTATCTGAGATTCGGCCCTACTCATCTTCTTGCCCGATAAAAACTAGATTTTAATAGGTAATTATAATAAATGGTATGTATCTCCATTGGGTTTCCTAAAAAAAACGATTAAGACTGCTACTGTTAAAAAAATATTTGTTACCCTGTAAAATGTCAACTTTTTTTAATTTGAAATAACAGTACTAATATGGCACTTGTTTCATTCTCTAATTTAATAAATAAAGCCATTGAACATTTTTAAATTTTAGAAAACCTTTACAATTTTTTGGTATATTTTATAATATTTGTAAAAACATATTTTGTTAAACTGTATTAACATGTATACACAAAAATAGGTGGCCACCACAACGACGTCGAAAACAGGTGGCAACGTAGAGGTCACATTTTTTTTCTGTGTTTGTTAAATATAAATTTAAACAAAATAATATTTGGCTTTTTTAAAAATAAAGATATTTAATTAAATATATTTTAAGAAACTTAAACTTTTTATATGTAATGAAGAGCTATTCTGCTCTTGCAATAATATAATAAAAATTAAGATTCCTTAAAAGAAAATAATTATGGAATATTTAATATAGAAGAATTGGGAGCATAACATATAAAAAGTTTTTTTGTTTTAATATTTATTAATTATCTGATCGTCTATATTACGCATAAATGCGGATTTTTTCTTTAATATGCATTTTTGGAGTAGTGCTTTATTATCACATTTAGTGGTTTACTATGCCCAAGAAAATACACTACATAATACATGACACCTAGAACACGTGGAAATTTGATAGCGTGTAATTGAATTTATAATTGTTGTTTCCAGATAGTTGTTTATATTTTATTATCAATCATAACTAATCCTAATCACCTGTATTTTCCGGGAAACAAGTTTAAATTTAAATAATGTTCTTTGTACTGAAACGTATTCCGGCAAAACTGATATATTATCAAATTTTGTAATTTACAACACGTCCGCTTTTCTGCATTGAGAAATTTTATTAAAGCTGACATGTCCCGTCGAGGTACACTAACATTAAAAACTTTTGTCATTGTGCTTTTCTTGTGATGTTTTCCTGGAAATCTTTGTTTTATTGTTTTTTCTAGTATGTTTTTGTTAAAGAGTTTACATTTTTTAAACATTATATATATATATATAAGATATTTTCTAGTAGAATTATTACAAATTAAATAAAAAAATACACATTTTTAAAGTAAAAATGAAAACATTTTAATAAAAAATGACAAATATTTGTTTTTTTGTTTTTATACTTTATAATTTTTATAATTACTGACGTATTTCTTGGTTATTGTATTTTTGTATTTACTTTTTAATTGAGAAATAAATTTACTGATTGATTGATATATTTCCAAAAATATAAATGCAAAAAGGTCAATTTATACTGGATTTCCTCACTTTGTCTTTATTTTTTTATTAAAGATAATTAAGTTATGCTTTAAAGTTTAATTTTAATATGAAGAGCTAACGTTTGTTTTTTCTTGATCTCCACCTTACAGCTAGTGTTATAATTTTTTAATTAAGCCACTTAAAATCGAATATTTTATTTTTTAATATTATATTAACGTATTTTTGTAGCTTTAGGCTTAAAAATAATACCCCGAAACGGTTGTTGATTTTTTTATTTTAATTTATGAGTAATTAAAAATTTTGTGTACTTTTTGTAAACAACATTATATTAGCAAATAATTACTGAATATTATTAAAAATCGGTTAATAATCTAAGAAATAGTAGAGAAACAAAAAAATAAGTTGGAAGCAGGTTAATGCTCTCATTTTTTGTGAAAATTTAAACCTTACTACAAAACATAGGTATTAATTTGCATCATTAATATATGAAAATGAAGGTGTTTGGTTGTATTTTATATAAATTATTATTATATTATGTTTTGTAAGGTTTTAAAGAAAATTGCAATTTTAAAGAAAAACATGCTTATTGGGTAAGACCGCCCAGTGAAAATTGCACTAGCCAAGGTAACACCAAATGAAATATTTGCAGCTGTGTATAAAATATTGGGCCATATGAATAAAAAGAAGCAAACGCTAATACTTATGAAATTTGAGTAAATACTTTTGCTTCTAAGTATAAGCAAATGCTTTTGCTATATTTTTCTATATCATGAGCATTTGCTTATACTTATAAGCAAAAGTATTTACCTAAAATTTTATAAGTATAAATATTTACTTTTTTTAATTTATATGACCCATTGTTTTTTTATGTTGGGTTTTACGTTAAAGTGATATGCCCATAATTTTATTATTTAGAAGAATATGAATGTGTAGGCCTTAATTATAATAATAAATATTAGATATAAAGTTATATAGTTTAATTTATTTAAAAATGTTATATTTTATAGTGAAAAAATATCTTAGTTAATGGGCGACCTTTTCCACACTAGGTGGGCAGCGTTACCAAAACCTATTGGGCATCTCCGCCTGGTATGGTCTTAAAAACGTCTTTTTTTCTAATAACGTTCACCTATACAAAAGTAAAGTATACCTTAATATTAACAATGTAGATTAAAGCAACCAACGCCTTTTTTAATAGGGACCTGTATATTACTGACTGACTTCACAGTATTCAAATTTGCTTAGGTAACCGTGGCTTCCTGGACCTTTCCTTCTTAAAAATTTTATTCATTATAAATTATTTTTTCAATTAGTATATTTAATTTTTTAAATGCCTATTTTTAGTTTTTTTTTATCTTGGTAATGTAATTAGGAGGGTCGTTGGAAAATTGGTACAGGTGACAATTAGAAAATTCTAAGAACCAAAAAAATAAAAATACTGCGCCATTTAACCCGAAGGTTCATTGCAAATAGAAAATTATAAAAATATAATTAATTTAAAAATATAAATATAAATAAAATATTGCTGCACTTATCTCTCATTTTAATAAAATTTTACTTGTACCACTTTTCTACTGACTGCCCTCATTATTCGTACAGGGTACTTCTTCTTTCTCTATAAAAAAATATTTTTTCTAAAGTTGGCTGTATACTGTATAGACAAAAATATATATAATAACAAAAATTGTAACCACTAAGATAATTCTCCCTGTTGGATAGTATAATTTAAACTAGGAAATGAAACAATATTAGTTTTACTGTGTAAATATTAAATTTCAATTTACTTCCATTACAAAGTAAACAAACCAGTTATTAAACAGTGTAATTACATGAGAGATTGTCTTATTATAATTATTAACTTCGATTCAATTGCTTGGAGCATCTTTCTATCTAGTACGTTTAAGATTATAATATTTAATTTATTAATTCATAAAACAAACCATATATATATATATATATATATATATATATATATATATATATATATATATATATATATATATATATGTATATATATATGTATATACATATATATATATATATATATATATATATATATATATATATATATATGTTTACATATATATTAAATTATACCCATTTCATAAAATTTATAATCTTTTTTCTTTCAGGTAAGTTGATGGGGACAGGTAAATAAACATTATACGATCAGACATATACTAAAATTTGGTAAGTAATTATATATGAAAATTAAAAAATACGTTAAATTAATTATTGCATAGGTTTATAGGCTACAAAACTATAACTATTGGTTATTGTACGTATACTCACATATAACATATAAACAAATATGCAAAACAAAAAAAATGTATTTAATGAAATTAAGATAATAATTGGCCTTAAAAATATTTTTCACTGGAATATTTTTATTATATTGATATATACGTACTGACAATTTAAGAAGTATATGGTTTTTTTTAATATATCGAAAATATTGTTTAAGGTGACAAAAAAAATATCGTGATGGTTTGGGCCCTTTATTAATATTAATTAAATTAATATTATCTTCGCGACTAACAGTTTTTTGACCACAATCTTTTTATGCAAAACTTGCTAATTGCTGATTTGAAATTTGAAAAATTTTAGCAACACAAATTCTTAAGAAAAATTAAATTTTGCACAAAAATGTGCTTGTAAATTTTCGTCTGATAAACCTTTTCATGTAATATAATAATTAATATACATATGTATATTTTTAAAGGAACTTCAACAAAGGTGCCATAATACTTTTCAATAAATTCACTCCTTCAAAAGTTATTCCAAGCTGAAGTTGAATCCAAAAGTACTTTCAACGTCGAATAAGTTTTAAACAAGTAAATTTATTGAAACATGTTGGAATATATTTTTGTAGAAAATGCATTTTTTTTTAATATGTATTAAATTTATTTAAATTTTGACATTTGTTGTAGTAACAAAAATCCAAACTTGAGAAACAAATCTTAATAAATAGTGCCATGTTCAAAGCCCAATTACATGGAAACGGCTTATTTAACGAGAAGAGCTGTTTTGTAGGAAAATCAATATTTTTTGTAAAGTGAGCTGGTAAAGTTTTCAGATCAACAATTTGCAAGTTTTGCTTAAAAAAATAAGATTGTTGTCAAAAGAACTGTAACTCGTGAAAACAGATCTAATATTAATACTGAGGGCTTAAACCTACACGATATTTTTTGTCACCTTGAACAATTTTTTTGGCTCAGACTAGTGTACAGGGTATTCTATTTAAGAGGAATAATGGCATTATTGTTGACTTTCCCCATATTTTTAAAAAATTTTAGATAGCCAATCGATGTATTTAAGCTCAAAGAATGTAAAAATAATATTAGAAAAACAATTGCATAAAAAACGAAAGAATTACGGCATCAATGTTGCATTTTTTAAATGAAACACCATATTTATAATTATATTTTCAAATTCTATGGTTAATTCTGAGTGTTTTTATTAAGGGTATGTTCATCTTTTACTGTTTTGGAGTTATTGACGCTTAAAGGTCACATTTTTGGCTTATTTAATTAAATATCTCAATATGAAATACATGTAATGCCGGTAATTACCTGATACGTTTTTTTTTATTTCTTAAAAAATTATTAATGTTTTTTTTTGCTTCACTCGTATTTTTTCCACACTTGTAATATAGCATTGCTATCTGTAGTTTTTCATCTAACGAATAATTCATTTAAAAAAACTAGTTTTAAAATCCCTCAATAGGTAAACATTTTAATGACGTTGAAGTATTAGGTAATTACCTTATTACCTTTATTATATATTGATATATTTAATTAAATGGTATTGGCCAAGAATATGACTCCCAAAAATGCCGATAACCCAAAAACAGTTAAAGACAGACATATAGTACGTTTTATAAAATATACTTAGAATTGAGCAAAGAATTCAAGAATATAATTATAAATATGGTGTTCCATTAAAAAAAAATGCAACATTGATGGCGTAATTCTTTTGTTTTTTATGCAATAGTTTTTTTAATACAATTTTAAAATTTCCCAAACTAAAATACATCGATTGTTTATCTTGAGTTTATTAAAAAATGTAAGGAAAGTCAAAAAATATGCCATTTTTCCACTTAAATGGAATACCCTGTACCTACATGAATTTATTCAGTTACTTCTATTTTTTATGATATTTATTATTTTTGTTTGCTCTTAGACTTCGTCAAAATTTATGTGCAAGTGCGAAACCAACAAAAAGGCATTGAAAGAATTTTATATGTGCTGATGAAATTTTGATTTAATTTTAAATGTATACTATTAAGCTTTTAGCAGTAATAAGTTATATTTCAACACTTATATATTTTATTTATAATAAAAAGGCTAGGAATAAATAGTAAATGGACATAATATTTAATATTTCCTATATCTTTTTACCGTAAAAATACAATTTCTGGTTTTACCGGAAATTCTACGGAAATTGACTTTCGACCGTAAAGAACTTCAATAATTTAAATAGAAACCACTATCTTAAGCCTTAAATTTTAACTTAACACTTATTTCTGAATCTTTTTTGTTAAATATATCCTATCTCTAAACCTAATAGTTTTTATGATACCCGGATGTGCCACATAAAATCTGAAACATCATGAATCAGCATCCTATCCAACCATATATCCGACAAATATTTCAAAATCGTGTAACACTTCTTAAGAATTTTTTTCTTGGTCACCCGGTAGGTTCTCTAATATTATGACAGGCGCATATTATTTACTAACTGATTGATAAATAAATCCAGAGTTATAAGTTAGAAAAGGTTTTGCTAATTAATTTTGGTCGGTATTTGATATTTTAATATATTCTGAAGAAAATAGGGTACAGTTTTATTTTTTATAACCGGATCTCTTTGTACAAATTCAGAATTTTTAACTGATTATTCGCAAATTACGCAACACAGTAAATTCCAATAAAAACGATGTATTTTTGTTATTCTTATACTTCTTGGAAATGCTAAAACATTTTTAGAGCGATACTTTTTTGTTTGAATTTACCTAATCAGAGTCGTACTGTCATCCACCTATACTTGCAAATATTAAACAGTTTAAATTGAAAAGGGGTCAATTGATAACTTATCTTAAAGTGTTTTAAGTTCTCTCTGTAATAGGATGTAGTTTTTTAAAATCGGTTTAGTATTTTCCGAAATAATACCAGGTGTCCCTATTAAAAACCTAAATATCTTAGTTTTTAAAATATAAATATACATGTTGGTACGTAGGTATTGCATTGGTCACAAATTGTGTTAGTTTTCTACCACATCGGATTTACCCGGAACCTATCTTAACTTTCTTATTTTACAAAAGACACGGTATTTTTTTACGAAATAAATAATTTAATATTAAAATATTACAGATATTGTTTAACCTTTATTTTAATTATTTTATCGTTATTTACTGCCCTAAGTTTGTAATGGGGTCATCTACCTATATCAATATTACGTATTTGTTTGCCGCTTTTTACTTTAGCACCCTGTATCTTGAAAATAAAGTATTTTCGATTATATGAACTTTTTTACCTATTTTGCTAAGAGACTTTTACCATATCAGACTGACTCCACACTTCAAAAACACTGTATATAAAGGGTTTCTCAAACGTCTTGGTTTTTGAACTAAAAAGGTGATTCCTTGTTTAAAATGAAGGGTGTTTTGCTTTATAAACTTGATGTCAGAAGTCAACCATAGGGATAATCGCAAAAAATGTTATTTTTAATCTCAAAAACAAAAAGTGTATTATAATTATAATCAAAAACACTGTATATAAAGGGTTTCTCAAACGTCTTGGTTTTTGAACTAAAAGGTATTTTACCAAAATCAAAAAAAAAAAAAATGAAATAAATAAAAGGTGATTCCTTGTTTAAAATGAAGGGTGTTTTATAAACTTGAAGTCAAAAGTCAAAAGGGATAATCGCAAAAAAATATTATTTTTAATCTCAAAAACAAAAAGTGTATTATAATTAAACTACCGAGTTATGTCAAGCAAAAAATTGTAACTAATAAATACCCTAACAGGTGAGAACAAATAAATATTGGATGGTCTTTTTGTTGGGTACACACTTTTTAATTGTAACAAGGAATTACCTCCTATAATTTTTGCATTTGTTTAGGAACATCCTGTATATTTATGCATTTGCGCAAATATTTGTTTTTGGGTGTAATTAATTATTTTTGTTTATCTCTTTGACATCCCACGAAGGCCTATGCCTAAATACCAGAGAACCGTGGGTGTCGGGTTATTAGATGTTTAACCCATCTTTCCCCCTGTTCCGTCAACGTTGTCCAAGCACTGAAACATACAGTTTTGCATTTCACAGCATGTTTTAGACAACGGGGTAGTGTTACTACGGACGTTATTTTTAAATAACTACTACCTAAATATGTCTCCCCCGCTGGGAATGGAACCGGCGACTTCTAGCTTCGAAGATCAAAGGTCTGTCCACTGCGCCACCGGAAAGACAAAATATTGCTATTAATTTATTTACTCGACTTTAAAAAATAAATTTAGACCAAAACTACATACTTTTACTAATGCCACACTTTAATTTTTCAGACTTTTTATTACATTTTCTTAAGTGGTATTAAAGTTGGTTTTTACGTCTGCGAAACATATTATCGCAGTTAAAAGGTTTTATAAAGATTAAATTAAAGCTTTAAGAAGTCGATGATCAATTAAAAACTAAGTAATTGAACACTTAGCTTTTAAGAGTTCAAGTTTACAATTTTTATGAGATATAAAAAAGCAATAATTTATATTAGGTGATATAAAATTACTTTTCTCACTCAAACTCACGTTTCTGTACATTTTACAGAAAAACTGACCTTCATTTGCGAGGCTCAAATTTCAAGCCAAATTTACTAGTAAAAACCGCAATTCGCTATCTTGCGTCGTTTACTCGCTACAGCGTTTTTCCTATTTTTTTGCGTTTTCTTTAATCCTTCATAACTTTTTATTTTCTAAATATTTTTTAATTCTGTAAAAACATTTATACAGCAACTTTTATGCAGATTCCAGATATATAATTTTTTTCTGGGGATGTGCATTTTTGATTTATTTATTTATTTTTGGAAATTTTAGATGGAACACACTGTATATTTTTTCACTATTAAACTGGTTTATAAATTACCTTTTAAAAATGTGTCACACTTCTTGGCCGTTTCTGAGATATTGCATATTTTGTCATTTATGAGTGATATTGGTTAGATAGTAGGTCATGAAAAAAGTAATTATGTTTTACTTTAAACAATCTTGTTACAACATTTGTTTTTATGGACTGCAATAACGGAAAACCATTTTTATTAATAATTTAATAACGCAAATAAGGAATATTTTTTACCCCTATTTGCGTTAATAAATTATTAATAAAAATGGTGTCCCGTTAGCTATATTTTCAAAAACCTTTCAACATAGAAAACAACCAATTACACCACAATACTTAACAAAAAAGGAATCACATTATTTATATTATCTAAAGTTTTTATGACCTTAACAACAAACGAATTAGAAAAAGCTGTAAAAATGAAAAAATCTGAAAACACCCTGTAACTCCAAGATGAATCGGAATAGCCATAAACTGTTTTTATCGTTTAACTCCTTTATTAAAATTTTGATATTTCTTATGATTTTAGATATAACCTGGAAAACAATCACAAATAAAACAACTTGTATGAATTTTAAACACCTTTTAAAAAATAAAAGTTCATTGATTTTTTAACCTTGCGTATCTCATAATTAAAATCTTTAAAAAGAAGAACATCTGCATGAAAATTAAATGGGAGAAATTTTCTTATCTGCAAATCATGTACAAATATAATTAAAATATCTTGCATAACACAACGCGGTTTGTCATATCCAGACGGTACTTTATAAAATGAAACGCTTTGTGAAAGACCTGTTAATTATTCATTATATGAAGGGGGAATGTTATTAAATTAGGTCGGAGTAGCTTATTTGCCTTCATAATTAAAATTTGGTTATGTTTCGTTAGTTCAGCGTGTAATACATTTATTTACCGGATGTGTGGAGCTATGGCGCTGTGCACTGTGCAGAATCACACGGGCATTTCCAAAAAACAATATTATAACTGTATTTTTAGTTTAAATGCCAATACAATGGTAGAATATTTTGGAAAATTAACGTATATTGTTAAAACTATAAAAACTAAAAAAAATATACCACCTATAGTACCTATACCATACTACCTTAATAATACAGATTGTCCATGGATGGAGTTAACAATAAAACGAATTTATAAAAATTTTTGCTTGTAAAAAAAAATAAGCTTCACTAAGAGGGTTCGCAAAAACGTAAAAACATGATTTTACTCCAAGAGAAAACTACCTATATTTTTAATTTTTTAACAAAATATTATTAAAAAATATTTAAAATAGCATTTTGAATTACTTTATTAACGTTACAACAGGGACATCAAAAAGATTCCTAAAACCAATTTTCAAGTTTTTGAAAATAATTATTTTAAATTTTTATAATCAAATGACATAAAAAACTTTCATAATTTGCTTTTTAAAACACCTGCTTTCTACAAATTTCCACAAAACACAATTTTTCAACTTTAATCACCAGTTTTCGCCAAATTATTAAATTTAATAAAAGTTCGTATTTTTTTTATCGATTACAAACATTATTTTAAATAAATTTTCCCAATAATATTTTGCATAAAAATTTAAAAATAACGGTAGTTTACTCTTGGAAAAAATCATGTTTTTTAGGCTTTTGCGAACCCTGTATACAAACTCAACATTTTTTCTTTGTGAATTCTGTTTTTTTACAAGCAACAATTTTTATGAAAAATTTTCTTTTTCTCGAAAAAAAAATTTTTGGTCTATTTATTATACTTGTTAACTCCATCCGTGGACAATCTGTATACTACCGCTTGTGCACGGATGGACTTAACTATACCAGTATTTTTTTTAATTTCTAATATTTCGAAAAAATTTATTCATTATAATTTTGCTCCGTCTCAAATGCTAAAAGATATAATAAAAATCGCCGTAAGATATACAGGGTGGTGTAAAATAGCGAAAATATTACTTTAAAAAATTTAAAAAAAGAAAAACCCATTTTTGAAAGCAGCTTATAAATTGCATAAAAGAGTTATTAAAAGTGTATAATTTTTTTCTACTGGTTATGGTTTCTAGAAAAAATTACTGTTAAATAAAAGCAAATTTAAAAAAAATGTATTTTTACAATTCAATGGAACAATATGGTTTTTTAGAATACAAACGTTAAAAACATAGCCTTATAATATACAAAGAGATTTAAAACTACGAAAATGTTATTTTGGAAAAATAAAAAGAACGGTTACAAATATTTTTTGACTACTTATTTAAATAGCATAAAAAAGTATTAAAATCTTTAACTTATTGTTAAACAAATTTTTACCTTTTGGGTTACTACTTACGTACATTTAAATTTAACTTCATATTGTATGGATATAAAAAGTAAAATTAATTTATTATGATAGCAAAAACCAGCAACACACTTAATTTTTCCAAATAATATTAAGCAATAAAAAAATAGTTATTAGCTCTTTTTATTACTTTTTCGTGCTTTTTATTAAATTCTTTTTAAAATATTATTTTTCACTTTTTAAAACAATATTTTTGCCATTTTAAACGACCCTGTATATCATAGGCAATTTTATTATAGCTTTGGCATTTGAGACAAAGCTAAATTTTCTATAAAGAATATATATATATTTTTTAATATTAAAAAAATTGACTGGTATAGTTAAGTCCATCCATGGACACACTGTATATTACAAAAATAAAAATCAACATACTTGGAAAATACGTTATAATGTTAACATTGTAACATTTTCAAATTTTTAAAAGTTTGAACGTGTCACTTTTCTGACGTTTACTTTTATCCCACGGGAGAAAAGTTAACTTTTCGCCCGTTGGCTAAAATTAAAATAAGGTAAAAGTTGAACTAGAAACTGCAGTCAAATATTAAAAAGCTAGGATGACTTTTAGGGGTTGCAAAAATTTTTGAAAAGCAAAAAAGCCTTGAGTAAAAAACAAAACCTTCTCAATATATATCTCACATTTTCATAGAATACCTTACTTCTTTTTATATGAACGTAAAAGATGTAAACAGGAAAAAGTCTTCACCTAACTAAGTAAGGCGCGCTTGTGGCTGCTCCGGTTGTATCGGCAGCGTCGATCTCCGGAGTTAAGCAGTGAAGTGCGCGCCCATAACTTGGATGGGTGACCGGCGTTGTCGGTTTTTGACTACTTATTTAAATATCATAAAAAAGTAATAAAATCTTTAACTTATTGTTAAACAAATTTTTACCTTTTGGGTTACTACTTACGTACATTTAAATTTAACTTCATATTTTATGGATATAAAAAGTAAAATTAATTTATTATGATAGCAAAAACCAGCAACACACTTAATTTTTCCAAATAATATTAAGCGTTGTCGGTTTTGGGCAACGGCACGCGGTGTTCTGCTCGGGGGTGAACGAACGGACCGAGCAACAACCATCCAAGTTATGGAATGAATGGTGAGTGAATGGGAAGGAGTAGGGGTCAAGGTACAATAAGCCTTCAGGCTGCAGTGCACCACCTAGGGGGCGGTCGTCGGGCCTGGGTGGGATGACCCCGAAAGGGCGAAAATAAAAACTAAGAAAAAGTGAAGATTTGTCTTGTTTAATAATAACATATTTTTAAAGATTTTTTTCTTTACAATAAAACTAATAGAAGAAACAAGACCACATCCAGCATTGTATTTTTTTTTATTTAATCACGAATTTGTTTGACTTTAAAAGACATGAATTTTTGTATGTAACTTTAAGGCTAGCATATTAACGTCATTATTAAAACGCTTAAAAATAAAGCTTATTAGGTCTAAGGTGGTAAGGTAAGGTGGGAAGGTGGTTAAAACACAGCCTTATAAATTATAAATATATATTTTTAAAATTTCCTAAACAAAAAACAAAGGTTTTTGGACAAATTTGTTGTTTAGTAATTACATTAAATATAATTTTAATAATTTGCACGGAGTAGCCTATGTTCCTTTATAACTAAAATTTAAATATTTTGTTAATTCGGTTAGTATATTCATAAACTATAAAATTTTTGTTAAAATACATTTAAAGGGTTTTTTTGCAAAAACAAGCAATGTCATTTCTAATATAAAACCAATATCAAGTTTTCTTTTCTAATTTACAAAAAAACTGATGCTTATAGAACCTTCAAATATGTCTCTAAATGCGCAAAATACAGATACATTTACGAATATTTTACAAAAAAATATATAGAATCAGCCATATAGGTTTGATAAGGTTTATTTATTTACAAGACAAGTATACAAAATTTTAAATTAACGTAAATAAATACAAAATATAATACAATTCAAGTAAAATTACATGTAAAGAAACTTACTGTAGTGAGTTGTAGTTTTGAAACCTTTGTATTTTGTAGTTTAAAAATAATTTTATTTTTTTAACACTTATTTCAAAATTACATGACGTGTGTGAATTTTACTAAAAGTTCTTATTTTTCTTACATGTATTATAATTTTGTTAAACTGTTAATTAGTCCTAACAACATAAAAGAACTCTTGTCATTTGATTATTAATACTTTTTTATGAAATTACAAAAATGTGTAGTAAATTTACAATACATCATTTTGAAATCAAACCATTTTCAACAGAATTTGTTTAATAAAATTACACTATTCGTATTGTAATTTTGCTAAACAAATCGCCGATAATTTTTTGGTAAATTTTAACAAATGTTATCTAATTTTTCTATATCAAGTTGAAATAAATTGTAAAGTAAATTTACAAAATGGAATTATATTATTACTTTTATGTTGTGTAAAAACTTCCAACATTTTTTTTTGTAAAACTAAAGAATTTTTTAACAGTAAAGGTATAAAACGCAGGTGTCTCTACACTTATCGAATGCATACGGCTGCACGGCCATGACCGTATACGCCTAAAATGTGCGTATGTTTGCGTGCAGTGTCGTTCGCCTTCTTTCCGATAGTTATGATTGCTTATACAAACACATCCCATGACAGTGTGCAGCCAATTTTTTTATAGTACCGATCAGCAAGCAAACCTTTCCGCATGCGTTCGTCTATGAAATTATTTACATCTACACTACTCAAACGCTGACATTTGTTGCTGTTCGGCCGTATACATTCGCTAAATGCGGACACAGCTTAATATAAAGGTTGGTAAAAATACGTTAACGATTACCTTGTAATATTAGAATTATATTTATTTTTTAAGTTAAGAGTTATTTGTAACGCATGCTTAATACTTTCGTTGTGTCATCTTAAAATCGTTTTATAATAGGGTATCTTCTGGAAGCTACAACGACTATTACACTTGTGAGAAAATCTTTTTGTTTAAACTCTAAACTACTTAGTCGTACCAGTGGCAGTATGTAAATAGAAAATATTATTTACATTTTTTCTTGATAACTAGATTTTTATTTACAATACCCGCTTTTCGCTTTTCAGCTATAAAATGATTTCCTTATCTAGTTTTTAATCTCCTATATCGACGGCAAAAGTTTTTAATTTAAATTGCACTATAACAGCAAGTTAAAGCCAGAAAGAATATAAAACAGGATATAAAATGACGAACAATAGTAAACCTACTTTCAAATTTATAGTTCGTCTCTAATGCAATTTTCAGGATTATCAGTTTATTGTTTAAGCAACGAATTTCTTTTTAATACTATAAAGAAAATGACAAAAAGTTTAAGAACTAATAAGATTTTTAGCGACCTGGAAAACATGCAGAACCTGAAAAAGTTGGAGAATGTTTTTTTCTTCGATCGCCCACCCTGACGCCCGGACGCCCATCTTTCCTATTAATTAAACTAAAAAATCAATATTTTATGCTAAAACGAAAATTTAAAAATTATTTTGATTGGGGTAAATAGTATGTACAGCGATGGCGCATTTTCGTTGTTCTTGCTGGGTGCAAGAAAAAGTAAAAGAAATAAAACAAATTTGATTGCACAATCTTGATTTCAATTTTAAAAACAAGTGGTAAAAGTAAATTATGGTTAACTTGATTCGTTTTGGAGATAGTGTTTTTAAAATTTTGTCAATTTAGCCAGGCCCTTGAAACTCGCTTGATATTAGACATAGAAAAAGAAATAATATAAAAGAAAAGTTTTAGGGGTTTTACGCAAAATTCAGTGACGTACCTATATCCTTTCTATTGACTTTATTTTAAAGTTATAACACAAAGTTGGGTTTTTAAATTGAACACCCCGTATATTTTATCATCAGTTAAAAGGACTTCTTAAAAGCAATAAGAAATACCAAATTTAATATATCTATTTTTAATAGTTTTAAAAATATGGCCATCATCAGGATTTTTTAACGAAACACCCGTTGCAAAGATATTTCAAAGAGGTTAAACAGAATACAAAATTTTATATTTCTCTTATTGTTTTAAAAACATTACCATATAAATCTAAAAATAGTAGATATACTATTTTTTAGAGTTGAAAGCTCATATTTCCGAAACTGTTACAGAAAATCATTTTGAATATGACAAATTCCTAAAGGCCTTAAAAATGTCTTTTTAATGGTGGCACCTATTATTAAATGGTAAAAACCCCTTAATTAGTTTTGTTTCGTTGTTTCTAAAGTTTGAAAAAAATGGTAATTGTTTAAAAACCGGACGCATGGCCGATTTTAATAAATCATGGGGCGCTAATTATGAATCTGAATTTTTAGTCGGACAAGTTTTGTTCTTAAGATATTCATCATTAAACTTGAATAGACAACTCACCTAAATTTACCATATTCTCCCCTCTTTTTGCACGCATTTCTTGAGTTTTTCGCAAAATTTGCACGTTAATATTTGATTTTCACCTCCTCAAAACCCATTTTTCTTTTTATTTTACCCATTTTTTCTATAAAATTGCAAAGCCTCGCTTTCCATCATTTAAATCACAGCTTTATGATTTTTGGAAAAAAGGAGTAAAACAAATTAAAAAAATAGATTTTTAAGAGGTGGAAATTAAATATTAAGTGCCGATTTAGCTTTAAATCAAGAATTGTTTGTAAAAAAAGAAGTATATACAAAAATTAGAGTAAACTTGCTTTTTAAGTTTTTCAGATTCGTGATCAACGATCCAAAAAAAACCCGTATACCAAATTTCAATAAAATCGGCGATGATATTTACCAGTTCGTAAACAATTACCAAAAAATTTGACATGATAGCAATATTATGACCACTGATTCGTGTTTAGGAGGCAAAAATGCAATATAAACCATAATCACATTGCTGGGTTTTATAATTATGTTTATTTTGTAGGTATAGTGCGTCTTATTTAGCGTATTTGCCATAAACCAAATTAATGTATTTTTTCTTATCTTACATCCTCACTATTCTAAAATATTTGCTTAAAAAACAATAAAATTAAGTGTTTTAATTAAAGCAATTTTTGCCCTTACTAAACACTGAATTTAAATCAGCCTGTGTAAAACATAAATTGTGCCCGTTCCCAGAGTTATAGTGATTTAGAATCTCCCTCCGCTGCGTTAGTTAAATCATTATTTAAAAAGACTTGCAAGGCCATTGGTCTACACTCAATAAATAACAATGCATACTGACCCAAAAGCCCGACTACCTAATAAATTTCCATTTCTTTAATTTTCCGCTGAATTTCACGAAATATATAGCCGAACTTTGGCAATTGGCCGCCATTCAAATTTAAAAATGCATTGTGGCGATGAAACGGACGAAGTTAAATGCCAATTTTCTAGTTTCGCCCGTTTTTATTTCTTTCGTCGACACGACGTAATGGCTTTTAAATGCTCCATATTTTAATAGCGATTTAAACGCTTCAATAATTATTGACATAAACAGAAATATTATTACTTTTTTTGTGTTTTATTATTTTGCAATAATAAAAGTTTTAATATATTGCTTCTATATTATTTTTTTATAAATATAGAGGGTATCCAATAACGCTACCGTTATACTTTTGGGAGTGATTATTTATTTAGTCGGATTATAATATGGTAGTTTATATTATGCAATAAAATGTAATGAAGTGCCATTTTTTTTTTTATACTAATATTTAAGGTAAATCTCTCGTGGACGACACTGGTGGGAATTAAGTGATGTCCAAAAATGTCCCTTATTAAGTAAAAAACGTTTTCCAAATTTTCTAAAAGTATCTTTATTGATATTTAAATCATTTTAAAAAAGAGTTAATTTCCATAAAATTTTAACTTCCCTAGTTCAAAAAATGGGTAAATATATTTTTACCGTATTTTTATTAGACAATTTAATTAAATTTTGACAGTGAAGTTACTGAACAGACGGTATAACTCAGTGCCTAATACAGATACATTTTTCGATTCTGTATATACCAACCTTTATTTATATAAAATATGTATATGTTATTATTTAATAAAAATTTTGTCGGTCCGTTTTTTTGTTCAGGACTGTACGTCAAAGACAAAAAATTAAGGTATCAAATAGGTTTGGGCTAATGGTTTGTAAAGATACGTATAATTTATTTAATTTCGGGAAAAAGGAAGAGTACTTTTGACTTATTGGTATACAAAAAATATTTTTAAATATGTTTAAAGTTAAAAAAATTGTAAAATTAAAAGTTTTAAACTGGTAGGCTGTTGTATTTGAAAGAACAATTAGTCCTTGCATTACTATGGAAACCTATAAAGAAGTTCTTAAATATCTGTCAATGTAATTTTTTTACTTGACAGATGTAAATTAATAATTTAGAACTAAAAGTCGTCGTTTAGTAGTTATTTTAAATACTAGTTAAAAAATTCTGATTGTACTTTGGATATAAAGGAAATGAAAGTTTTGTATAATAAAAAATTCTAAAATAAAATATCTTTCCTAAATTACGTGTATGTTTGTCCGTAAAAAACTAATTTTATGAAAAGTCACACTTTAGTACCTGTCAACAAAGATAAAATGTCAAAATTTTTTACCGTCATGAAAAAAAATCTTTTAAATATATGTGTTTTACGTGTTTATTACGTTTTTATATTTTCATGTTTTCTCCCATTTAAAAAAGTTGTACATGTACATATATGATCAGGTTTAAGATCACGACCCCGTTATAGTATATTACAACCTTTATAATTTTTTCCCTCTAATAGAAATGAATATACAGCATAAAACATTTTCATACACCGCTTATTTCTTATGTTTTTTGTCAGTTAAAATAAACCAAATAAACAAATTAAGAAACGAAAATTAGGTACAGGTTTAAAGGTTAGTCTATAATTAAAATACAGCTACAAAATAGCTTGTTGAAATGCACAAAAAAACGTATAAAGTAAATGGTGTATGAAGACTCTTTGGCTGATTGTTTTTTGGGAATATCAATTAAAGACTGTAGAATGTCTAAACCGTTCCGTTTAAACTAATTCCTCAATAAAATCCGAATAGGAATATTAAATCATGGCAAAGTGAAATCCTAACTAATTCCGATCTTAATTAAAATACTCGGAAGCTGATTGAAAATTCGCATATTTTAAACTTATACAAAAAGATTTGATATAAAAATTAAACAATGCATTAATCAGGTTAAATTTAATATAAATACGCAATAATTATTTTATGTAATTTTTTACTTAATATTTTGAACGTACTTATTTAACAAATTAAAACCTAATTACCTAAAATTAATAACTACACATTTTAAAGGTAAATTGATACAGATAAAAAGTTTTAAATAATCGCTGGGCGCCATCGCCATCATTCGAAAAAAAGAAATAAATAGAAAGTAGGTTTTTGTGGTAAACTATTTTGAAGTGCCTGGCGGGTACAATATAAGTTTGGAAAGTAAAGTCAGTACAATTACCTACCACAAAATGGCGGTACTTTAATAATTACCAGAATACTTTATTTGGATGGTCATATTTCCGAAACTTATAAAGTTAGATATAATAAATGCGGTATTTTCTTAAAGCTCATTTAAAGATCTAAAGCTGATTATATAGGGTATCCGAAAAGGTGAGGTCATAAATACGAGGGGTCATAGAGTGAGCCAAAATAAGGTTTGTACTTTATATAAAGAAAAGTTCTATTGCGCTTTGTTAGGGAGATATTGACCAAAGTTGGTATAAAAAGAAAACTAATTTTAATTATATCTTTTTAACTGTGGCCACGGTACCAATGATATTTAAGCAGCTGAATAACCTTATCGTAGT
The DNA here is from genome assembly GCA_014170235.1 of Listronotus bonariensis. Taxonomy (NCBI): domain Eukaryota; kingdom Metazoa; phylum Arthropoda; class Insecta; order Coleoptera; family Curculionidae; genus Listronotus; species Listronotus bonariensis. The sequence goes on from JACEGR010006684.1 coordinate 45,936, forward strand.
GCTGTTTTTAATATGTAAACGGCTGTTCAGTAAGTCGGAATTATATAGGGTGAGACGATTTTTTTTTAAATTTAATATATGCAATTTTAACACAGGTGACAAAATTGACATTTTGCTTTAACCGTTTGATTCCCTTCCATCATTTTTGTACAAAAACGTATACCCTATTTAAATCGATATCTTGGACCGTTTTTATGAAATCGCATTTGAAGTCCAGATATACCAGCATTTTGTATGTAATCAAAAATTCAATTTTTTTAGATAATTATTCAAATATCGTAAAATTATTAAAAAAACGGTCTTTATCTGTATTTTAGAGTGTAGAAGGCTCACAAACACCATTTTTATTAGTTTTATCACGTTTGTATGATCTTCTAAAAAAATGGATATAGGTATACTTTTTTTTATTTTAAAGTACATTATTTTGGTTCACTCTATCAACTGTATCATTTATGACCTTACACTTCCGGACACCCTGTATAAAGGGTAGTACCTTTTGTCCTACCCTTTATATTACACGTAAAAGTTTATTAAACCTAATTTACTAATAAACGTTAAAATACATAGATATTAACATATTTTTTAAAAATTTTAGGTGATCCTGGAATTGTAATAAAATAGTGTTTTTTGTCTGCTCTTTTAGTATTTAAGATATCTTGCAGTATTATTTCTAAGTAATTTAATAAGGAAACCAAGCTTTTGTGATTACTGGTATACTTAAAATATTTTCAAAGGTATTTTACTTTACTCTCAATATTCAAATAGAAAATTTCTAGCTTTAAAATGCATCTCCATAAAATCCCACAGGGTTTAAAATAAACAATACTGTTAGGAATTCCAATTTAATAAATTATTTAAGCTGCAAGTCGTCTACCTTGCTTGTGTTCACTTCTATCTAAATATTCCGTATGTATGCTACTTCGCCCAGGAATAATACTTTATTTAAAGATGTTTTAGGAAAATAAAAAATAAAGCTTTAACAGATATCGGCTTTTCTTAGACTAGTTGAGAAGTGAGTTTGCTGCAAAAAATAGTTTTGAAGTGTAATCGTAAAAATATGGTTGTTGGTTCTGGTTATATATCTTTCTCCATAAAATCCTACAGGTTTAAAAAAACAAGGCTGTTAGAAATTTCAATCTAATAAATTAATAAAGCTGCAAGTCTTCTACCTTGCTTGTATTTACCTCTATCTACATATTCCGTATGTATAGGGATATTAAAATTATAAATATCCTTTTGCCTAATATCGATTATTCGATATATCGAAGAGCAAAATATTGATATTTAAGAGAAAAAAGGAGATAAATTACCTAATATTACATATTTTTCATTATTTTTTTCCTAACATGTAGTGAGTAAATAAATACGGCATAATAGTAAAAATAACCTTTATATTCCAGTGTTTTTTTTATTTACCAGTATAATATTTTTGACAGTTTTAAAAATTTTAGTGAAAAAATCTTTTTAATTTTGACTTATTTACCACAAATATCGAAAATATGCGATATCGAGAAGTTAAATATCGATGAAGATTATCAATATTTGATTTCCGATATATTCATATTTGATAATAATCGATATATCGTGACATCCCTACGTATGTATGCTACTTCACCCAGGAATAATACTTTATTTAAAGATGTTTTAGGAAAATAGAAAAATTAAGCTTTAACGAGATACCAACTTTCCTTAGACTAGTCGAGAAGTGAGTTTGCTGCAAAAATAGTTCTTATAATCGTCAGATGTGGTTGTTGGTATTTTGGCTTTAGAAAAAAATCCATTTTGTGATTTTTTAATAATCCACAAAATGGATTTTTTAATAATCCCGCGCCTAAAAATTGCAACTGGTATAAACAAAAAAAAACAGAAAAAAAGAGCGTCTTAGATTTGCAGTTATAACTAAAGTAAGATGAAATTTGAAGAATGATCCTTAAAGGAGAAAATTTCAGAAGGACATACAAAGGGCCATATAAATAAAAAGAAGCAAATCCTTATATTTATAAAATTTAAAGTTAATGCTTTTGCTTATAAGTAAGGCCCAAACTTTTATATATATATATATATATATATATATATATATATATATATATATATATATATATATATATATTAATAAATAATTATTTTTTAATTTTAAATAAATTACAGTGTCATCTAGACACTTCATATGTATATTATAATAGTTTATATTATATTAAGTAAAAATTATAACTAATTTAACATTATAATAATTAATTATATTATTAAAAATATTATTATTGCCATTGCTTTTTCAGGGAAAATGTAAAGTCAATTCTAAAAAACAAATTTTAATGTATAGAAATAAACATAAATTAGGGCCAATCCGATTTTTGATAAATATGCCTAATAGCAGGGTCGTTCCTAAGGTGACTTGCGCCCCTATAACAGAATATTTTTTTGTAAATTCACCACCTAAATTAGTTTTTAAATGCTTATTTTTTAGTTATACCTTTTAATACAACAGTAAGAGGAATATCTCAATAGTTGTATTTTTAGAGCTAAATTTAAATAAATTAATTTTAATGCCATGGCTACATCCATTATATAGTGTTCAAGTCAATGTTTATTTTTATAAAATATATTATAATATTAAAGTGTGTAAACTTGGAAACAAGCCCACTCATATGACCATTTAATGACTTGTTTACTGAAAATTAATACAGTAGTATACTGTTTAATTTTATTATTGATGTAACAAAAAAAACAACAAAATATATTAACTAAATAACAGAAAATAGTTATAAATATTACCTATTTTAAAGGAAACCCTATATAAAACCTAATTAAAAAAAATATTAATAGGTATTAAATACTTAAATAAATAAAATAGCATATTTACCAAAATGTAACTTTTCTTGCATTTTTGTTTGCAAAATCTTCAACCAAATATTTTATATCTAAGCCAAGATACATTTTATTTCCTATAGAAATTAGCGCCAAATTAGTCTTTCTTGACTCATTGTTGCTAGTAAATTGTATCTTATAAATTTTAATTTTCAAATTTTTGATTTAAAAATAAAATTATTTGGGTTATCCTTATTTGAGGGGATTCAATTTTTAATTTATATTTTTTTAACTTCCGCCTCAGCAGCATTGCGTCCTGGCGCCTTGCACGGCTTTCACCTACTTATAGGCCTGGCCCCATATTTAACAAAAAGGATTAGGACCTAAGTTTTAAATTAAAAAATCGTTTAAGACAGTGCTTTTATTTAAAAGTTCTTCATTTACGAAAAGCAATTTCTATAACACTTCTGGTAAAACCAGAAACTGTTTTTTAACGGTGATAAAAAATGGTTCTTTAAAAGTTTTAAAAAGCATAAGCCTGTTTCTACCACCATTTTTTTACCTAACCAATTAATAAAAATTGCAGTTAGTATAAGATTTTCGAATGCCATTTTCTCGAAATTTAGTTAGGATAGGCATAGCATGTCGCACATGTATTTGCTTAGATTTTTTGTAGAATGCATTTTTAAAAAAGTACACAGGGTTTTTATTTAAACCAGCTAAGTCCCGTTTAACCGCAAGTCCCACATAAAAGTTAAAACATCAGAAATCTTCGCCTTATCTAACCATACATCTCACCAAAATTTTTAAGTCATTATAAGACCTATGAAAAATATTACAGGCTTGCTAGTTATTTCGGGCATTAGGTATATTCAACATTTTGGAAAAACAGTATGTTTTAAAAAAATAGTATCGTAAAAAAGCAATTAGCAAAAATGTTTAACACATAAATATGCTTATTAAAACCTCACCTTAGAACTTAAACCAGGAATGATTTTAAAACTTTTAATAAAAAAAAACACTACCTCTGCATGTTTTATTATATTTAATATACACACATACATAATTTTGGGCACTCCAGGTCATTTACGGAAAAACGCTCGGCCACGGCAATTTTTGATTTTAGGGGAAAACGTTTTTTTACTTTTCCACCTCCTGAACTGCAACCCTTTAGCAGGGGTGAGACTCACTTACAAAATAATAAATGGAACGGGGGGTCGAGTGATACCATATTTTGAAGGTCTCTAGACCCTGATTACAACTACCAAGTTTAAAGTAACTGCTGTTATTTCCGTTGATTTGACATCTGGTCAAAATTTTGTTTTTTTCATTGTATAATATTAAATTACTTGTAAAAGCAAGCTTCTCTAAACTAAAGGGATATAATTAGCGTTAAACTATCTTTAAAATGAGATATCAATTAAAGGGTATTAAGTTTTATTGGTAAATCACACACTCGTCAAAAAGAATTATTGATATTTCATTTTGGAGATCGTTAAACCATTATCATATCCCCTTAGTTTAGGGAAGCTTGCTTCTACAGGTAATTAAATATAATACATTGAAAAATAAAAATCAAAATTTTGACAAGCTGTCATATCCACGAAAATAGTAGCATAGAGTTTAAACTTGGCAGTTTTAATTCGGGTCGAGAGACTTTTAAAATAAGGTCTTACTTGACCCCTCTTTCTATTTAGGATTTTGGAGATAAGTCTCACCCCTGCCAGGGGTTGCAGTTTATGGGATAAAAGTGGCAAAAAATGTTTCCCCTAAAATTAAAAATTGACGGGTCCAAACGTTTTTCCGTAAATGACCTGGGAGTGCCCAAAATAACTCTGTTTCGTTTTCAAATAGCCACCCTGTATTTGTTTTTGTGTAAATTTAGATAGTCAAAACAGATTAGTTATATATGATAGTAAAAAGGCTACTATTCTTTGATGCTGTTTTTACTAAAAGATAATTCACCTTTTTCGTTATAAAACATTATTAAAAACAAAATTATTATTAATAAAACTTTAAACATTAAATTTTATTTGCATTTTATGAAAGATACCCTTGAGAACCATTTCTCAGGATATGCTTCTGTAAAGTCCCTATAGACTATCCTTTTACAGCTCAAGAAAGCCCTTCGGCATTCTGATCTTGATGAATTATTAATATTGCATGTATGCTGGAAGTGTTGGGCACCTTCCACCTTAATATTCCTTATGTACGCCGTCAGCCATTCAACGTAATGTTAAAATAAAAACACATTTTTATGAAAGTCAAAAGTTTACTGGGGTTCACACCCTTAGGCCGCGTACGGGCAGGTGTAATGCAACCTGCAATGCAACATGGAACGTAACAATATTTGAACATTTGGACGGTTGCGCATAATGCACGCAGGAACTTTCGTCGCAATTAATACAGATGTCTGTTTTTGCGCGAACACAAAGGCGTTCGATGTAAGTTCGAAGTATCCGTTTGGACGAGTTTAAGTAATGTCGCAAGAAACAATAAAACACGAATTTAAAATGTGGAGACGAAAGAAAAAATACTTTAATTATTTGTTAGTTAAGTTATAAAAAGAAATTACTTTTGTAAAACCCTTTTTTAAATAAATAACTGAGTTGTTAGTTTTATTTAGATATCTTTTGGTTTTCCGATTTTTTTACCAAGTAATACGTTCAAATAAAAAAATTCACCACAACCTCTTTAGTTTACAAGCTCGTTTTAAATGCGGATAAGCTTATTTGTAGTGGAGGTTGCTGCAACGACATTAAGACCCTTTGTTGCATTGCATGATTCTGAAAGCTAGTGACATTTATAGAATTGTTCATAGGCATTTATTATTTAGTCAAAGACAGTGGAATAAATTTGTTAAGAGTATAAAATTTTAAAGTCACTTATTGCTATATATATATATATATATATATATATATATATATATATATATATATATATATATATATATATATATATATATATAAAAGTGAATGGTTCTTGAGAACACTTGATATAAATACATTAATAAAAGGTAAAGTTCTTTGGGCATATGGCTCATCAATGACTGTAAAAATAAATAAAAATAACCTATAAGAATTCGCTACTGGCTGGTTGTTTAAAAATTACGGAGTCTCCAAAGAAAATGGAATACCCCGGGCCCGACCAAGACGGTGACACGTGACACGTGTAGCGTCTAGCGACCTGAAGCGGTTTGACAAGTCTTAACGAAGACGAAACACGTGTCACCGTCTTGGTCGGGCCCGGGGTATTTTTAAACAACCAACCATAGTAGCCGAATTCTTATATGGTTATTTTTTATTCATTTTTACAGCCATTGATGAGCCATATGAATGCTTTATCTATATGTATATATATATATATATATATATATATATATATATATGTATATATATATATATATATATATATATATATATATTACTATATATATCATTTCATGCTGTAACAATTGGCCACGATTGGTCATGATGTCACAGTAATTGGTCGGCAGTAAAATAAAATTAAGAGAAGTTAAACCCCGAATTTCACATTTTGGACCGCTAAATATAGGGGCTATAATATCTTAACAGTTCAATAGTTCATTTAAAAACCCTGATACTGAAGTTTTTATAATATTTAAAACTTATCACAAATTACTGAAATATAATAAAAATATGTTTTTATTTTAACACTCTGTATCTTTTATGTTTAGATAAATCTTATTATTTTGGCACATGGAATCTGTGGTTTCTCTGTGTATCATTAATTTGCGGACTATTTATCTATAAGTTAACTCATAATTTGTCTAAAAGTTTATGTTATGTTCAATATTTGAATTGTGTATGAAACTTATTACATATTCTTTGCAGTATCTTTTTACTACGCCACTGTAAGTTTAAGAAAAATATATATTTCTGGCAAGAAGCTAGAAAGCTCCCTTGATATTTAGATATTGAAAAAGTAGGACTCACTTGCGATATTAATATTTTATATAAAGATCACCAACGTTTTACCCTACTAGCTCTTAAGGGGTTTAGAAAAGACAATTTCAATATAAACATTTCTTCCTAAAATGGGCTAGGGAATCTATATTTTTATCCATTAATTAAATTACACCTTGTATATTTATATTATAATATATCGATTAAAAAACACTTTTAAACATAAATAATAAATATAGGAGTAAAAATTTAAATATACCCTTAAAAATGTGTTTTATTAAAAACTTCTGTTTTGATTTGAAGCTCCTTATTTGTAGCCGAATTTTTTATCATCACTTCTTAGGATATGCGGTTCATTATTTTGTGATTTGTCAATGTTTAGTATACATAAAAACTTCTTTATTCTAGCATATTGGTGAACTTTAATTAAGAATAAATAAGGGGTCAATAAAATAGTGGTATAAGTGACAATTAGAAAATAACAAGTAACAATAAGAAAATACTTCGCCATGTAAGTCAAAACATAATTGCTAGTAATGAAATCCTCAAATATATAAAATATTATAATACCTAATAAAATAAAAAAATAAAAAGGTAATTCCACTCTTTACTGACCCCTCAAATAGTCTCATTGTATCGTTTATACATACATTATGTGGAAAACTTTTTTATTTGCAATTTGTAAGAAAATTTTATTATTACTCGGAAAATTATTGCATGGTCTCAAACTCTATAAGCACTAGTTAGATTTATAAAAACTTTATGGTATACAGGGTAGGTCAAAAAGATTAAAAACTGTTTAAAAGGAATATACCCGTATTTCTAAATATACAAAGAAATGTTAAATAAAAAAGTTATTTAAAATTAGAAGGTATGCCTAAATATCTAGTCATGTCCTCCTATTTAAGTTTTTGTTAAATTTATTGTTTAATTTGTTTTATCTGTTCCAAAGTTTTATAAAAATTTGAAACACAAATTTTACGAGGTAAATAAGAAGTTTTTATAAGCCTTTTTATTATTTATAGTATATTTGCTTTAATAAAAAGTTTTTTTGTATAATTTTAGGGACCTATTAAATATCCTTGCAACAAGCTTAAAGTTAGCGGTTAGCTAAAACAAATATAAATGCATTACAAATTCGCCTCTACTTGAATAAATTTGTTTAAAAGTCAGTTGGTTGGAACTGCTTTAAAGAAATATTAAATCAGAATAATAAAAATCTGTATCATACAGGGTTAATTAAAATATTTCCAAAAATATTAAAAATCTAAATATTAGGCCATGAGTTGGTATTTAGGCATAACTTTTGATTCTAAATAACTTTTAATTTAACATTTTGTTGTATTTTTAAAAATAAGGGTACTTACCTCTTAAGCAGTTTTTGCTTTTTTGACCTACTTTGTATATCATTTAACTTTTAATAAAACTAACTACTGCTAACACGGACCATGCACCAACAAAAATAAAATTTTCTGACAAATTGCAAATAAAAAGTTCTCCATTCGTTGCACACCTAATGGACCGCAATGTATAGCAAACTAACAATAATAATGCCCATTTCCACAAACTTTTAAGGGAATGCTTAGCGCTAGGTAGAGAATAACTCTATGATAAGTATATATAAATATTCCCTACCTAGGGCCAAAGATTCCCTAAAACAGTTGGTAAAAATAAGCGCTAATGTCCTTAAGGATTCGGTAAAAAAAATAAAACGAAAACTTAAAATTTTACTGAAAACTTTACCACACTAAACATGTGTATTGTTTATTAATTTATTAAAACAGTTTTTTTATCAGATTTAATACAACTGTAAAAATTTAAAATAAAATTAACAGCTGTAATAAAAATTAAAAACCTTTCGACCAATGCATAGCGTACGGAAGCTACATTTAATATTATGTCTACTTTTATATAACTTTGGATACGTGTATTAATTATACTTATGAAAAAGCAATGAAGTTCCAATCTTTTTTATTAATTAATATTATTGTTTTTTTTTTAACTTGTCAAGGTATAAACTACTTTTTTAAAATTGACAATTTAGAACAAATTAATTATTATGTATATGTCGATCAATATTAAGTAATACTTTTATTTACTAACCTAAAATATCTTTTAAAGTTAAGAAAATGCGGTAATTAGAAGATAAATAATGCGAAATCCGGATACTGTTAGCTAGAACCTGAAATCACGTCAAGTGGACCCCCAAATTCCCTGCGATAATTAAATTCAGGTACGGGTATTTTTAATCGTGACAGATTGATCATACCGTGGTTTATATTCTTTTCATGAGAATCATGATCTGCTTGAAAGCAAAAACCAAAATAAACTTTTTTGAATGCGCTTTCAGCCCATTCAAACAATGAAAGCGTATTAATAATATGTTTATCATTGTCTCGCTGAAGACTTGCACGATATGCTTGTCTTTTGACGCTCCCTGCCAAACCATCACATGCTCCTTTCCCGTGAGATGTAGCATAGAAGTTCCACTCCGCGTCAACGTTGAAATCGTTTTTGTGGTTAATTAAATTTCCAAAATTATATTTATTTTTGTACTGAGAAGCAGCTCCGTCCGAAAAGTAGCAAATTTTTTAAATTTTGTCTGCCCCGAACTTATTTTTCAAGAACTCTATCAATTTAAAATTAAAAAGATGAACTGAACTCGCGTCGTGACTAACTTTTTCCGAAATTATAACATAGTTTTCATGTTTCATCTCTTCATTTTCTTTATAGTACACGACGTAAGGGTGAATTGTGGCCTGGGTGTTTGTCCAATGATGAGACTGGATTGCGTCTTATACAAAAAAGTATAATTTTCTGAAAAATCAAGACAGACAATAAATTCTCCATCCTCAGTAGATTCTTTCTTGTCAACAAAATATGGAGCTTGAGATCTTGCCAGAAAATCATGTCTTAATAATTCGGGCCATTTTTGATTCAAATCATTAAAAAAATCTTCTTTGCTTTTCTTTTCTTCAACTATTTCCGTCCTGTAAATTTTAAACATAATAATTACTTACAAAATCAAAATATTTATTAAACAACGAAAAAAACAAATACTTAAACTTGAACTTTTCCTTACCTATCGGTACTTTTCCATTGGCTGTATGTAATTTCACTAATTTCATTATTATCAAGCAGTAGTTTTAATTTGTTTATAACACTATCAGTTCCTGGGCATTTAGTACAATTCGAAAAATAGCATAATGACGTTGATTCTTGGCAAACAGAGCTTTTGATGAATTCATTCGAACTTTCTGATAAAATAATTCCCTTTTTCTTCAGTTCATTTTTTAAACCATTTAACTGTAATTTGACATTCTGATGAATTTTACACACGCATACATTATGAGTCCCACTCTTCCCAGCAGATATACATTCACGTGGACGAAGATTTTGAAATTTTGTCAGTCCAATCTTTTCATCAGGAAAAGCTTCAGTGAATTTCTTATGCAATTCATGAATATTATATAACAATAATCGTTTTTGTTTATGAACTTTATTCCCGTTTTCTGTCACCGATACATAATCTTTAATCCCAGGCATTACGCGACTGATATCATCAGACAAATAAAAAGCTTTAATGCGCTCGATTGTTTCGTTCCTTAAAGTTTTTCCCGTTTTGGTTGTGGGGTGTGATGCGAATCCTCTTTCTTCTCTGATTTTTTTGGCCTTTCTAACCATTCGTTTAGAGACTTTATATTCTCTTCTTATCATTTTTATTGACCAATTTGGAGGGAGTGTGGTTAAGACTTGAATCTTGTCAGCTCTACAATTTTTGCTGTTGAATGCAGATTTGAAATGATCAAGCAAGAGGATATTTGGATTGATTTCACTATTTAAATTATTATCATTGTTATTATTATCATCAATATTGTTCATCACCTTTTTCATAACATTCTTTAGAGCTTTTTGGCATTTTGTTGCATTCGACAGTCGCCTGACTTTGATTGGAGGTTCACCAATCTCCAACAACACTTTATTAACTTTATCAATTTTTAATTTATTGTCAACAAGGTCACACTGAAAAGAAGGGTCTTTCTTTTCATCGTCTTCATCAACATAATTTGATGATTCAGGCTCATTAACATCAGAACAATTATCAATAGATAACTCACCAGGAACTTCAGGTTTTCGTCCCAAATAAATTGCCCGTTCACACGAATTACACATATAATTCCCAATTAAATCTTTAAAATGATGAGCACGGTTTTTTGTAATTATAACTAGATTCTTGATTATTTTTTTATGATTTTTTTTATTAAACGGATTACAGCATTTATTCACGCGACCCATGATAAATCAAAAACAAAATTATGTACACCACAATAATTCAACTCAAATTTCAAACAGACAAATTAAATTTAGATCAATCAAAACTATTAAACACGAATTTATTAAACAAAAACTCCTGAATTTCAAATTTATTCAGTCATGTGTTTGTGAACTGATTTAACAAATGAACTAAAATGGCTTGTGATATTCGTTTGTTACTTACGCGTAAATGTATAACAAAAAACAAATGAAGAAAACAACTGAATGCATTTTTTAATTCGATAATAGACAAACGCGTCAGAACTAGTAAAGTTTACACATTTATGAATTAAAAATTGACAATATTAGTCGAGAACTAAAATAAATATAATTGGTACGATTTGTTTAAAACGATCACAAAAATTAAACAACAGAATTTTGCTAAATTTCTGTTATCTTCATTTTCTAATAATAAAAGATATTTTATTTATATAATTTATGTAATTTGTTTAAATAAAAACTAATAAATAAAAATATTATTTTAATTAAAAATATGAAGTATTGTTACTTCTTTATAATTATTGAGTAGATAGTAAGGTAAGTCAATGACGCGCTGCAGCGCGCCGTACGGACAGCGCTCACCACCCGCCATAATTTTTTTTGTTTAATCTAATCGCGAGCAGTCAATTTTTTTTGCGGAATCTGTTACTTTAATGTTTAGTGCATAATACCGAGAAAAAAAATTCATTTTTTGAGGAGAAGTCTTTGAAATTTTCATTTGTTAACTTAAAATTTAATTAACAATATGAATTTAAAAAAATAATTTAAACTTTTATACATTCTAGTAAAGTACACGTATTAAGCTGTAAACCCTGAAATTTTCATTTAAATATTTCTTATAGCTTTTTAATTAAAAATTTTTTAACAAAAAGTCAGAACAATTTTCATTAAAAAAAAAATTGTTGTTAAAATAAAAATTTCAAAAACTGTTTCAGGGATTAATCGTTCAGAGTGAATACTTAAAGAAAAAATACCCATACCTGAATTTAATTATCAAGAG
>JACEGR010006685.1:0-57962 GCA_014170235.1 Listronotus bonariensis
TTTTGGAAGATAAACAATAGAAACAAAAAAGTAAGTGAGGGGACCTTTTGTTTTCTGGTCTTCAAAATTTTTCTTTCTAGGAGCGCCAAAAATTTGTTTTTTGCCACCTCACACACTTTTCCTCGACCTATGGCCCCCTCCTCCATCAGAAAGTCGATATGACCGCCCCTGGTAGTTACAATATTTTTTTGGCAATCGTTTTATTACTAAATCGTGTAAATTAAAAAAAATGTTGGGCTAGGTTATTGTGGGCATCCAACTTGACAGGACAATACTGTTATTCGAATGACCGGGTTCAAGACAAAGGACAAACATCAATTTTAGGCGAAGAACCAATTCTAAAACGGTATTTACCAATCGGTTATGTTGACGTTTAAACAATTTATTATATGTCAAAGTTGTGACCAATTATTACCGCGGTTATAATTGGTTGAACGCCTAAAATTGATGAGATTCAATGTTTGTTTAAACCGAATACTAAGTAGTTATTTTCTGTCTTACATACAAAAATAGGAGTAATTGTTTACAAACTGTCCGCAACTTTAATTTTGACCAAATTTGGTATACGGGGTTTTGTGGGGCGCTTATCACAAATGTGAAATAATTTTTAATCGAAAACGTTTTGTCTTCGAGATATCCATCATCTAAGTTGGCATTTGAACTAACCTTAGTTTCACCATATTCCTCCTTCTTTTTGCACCCAATTCTTGATTTAAAGCTAAAGTGGCCCACAATATTTGATTTTTACCTTTTAAAAGCCCATTTTCTATATATTTTACACTTTTCATCAAATAAATTGTCTCTTTAAGAACGCAGCAAGCAATACACTGCTCCGGCGCATCCACCATAATTGAAATCGATCAAAGGTGAAGCTACGCAATTTAATTCAAAAAAGTGTAAAAAAACGTAGAAATATAAGTTTTTAAAAGGTGAAAATCAAATATTAGGTACAACCAAAGAGTAAGGAAATTATAAGAGTTATCATGGAATAGCCGATTTAAGGACAGATCATGCGAAAACTCCCAATATAATTTTATTCGTTTCTCGTTGAAATACCGCCAGTTAGTCATTTCAGTAAGCTTACGTGTCTCCCCACCGCTGATGTTACACGAGGCGAGGCTTCGACCGACACATTTAAAGTGTAAACTGGAAAAATGACAAGCTTGCCGCAAAAGCGGTACGAAAATTTTAGCATGCCATGGTTTCTCTTATCCGTAGGTATGTTACTTTATGGTACCACTTTAACTTAAAATCAAGGATTGTATGCAAAAAGAATGGGGAATATAGTGAAAATGAGGTTAGTTCAAATACCAACTTTGATAATAGATATCTCGGAAACAAAACGTTTCCGATTAAACATTTTTAGATTCGTAATAAGCGCAAAAAAAATCCTGTATACCAAATTTGGTCAAAATCGGAGTTGCGGACAGTTTCTAGACAATTACCAAAATAAGATCTATTAATTGGTGTATTTCAATTTTGGTACAAAATATATCAGAAACATTTTTGCAACAATAAAAATACAAATGTGATGGTATTGAAATTACGTGTTAGAGATTTTTTTTATTTGTGGGATAGTCCGCTTTAGTTCTTAATACTTTAAATGTGATTGAAAATCGACCATGCAAATAATAACTGTAAAAAAACACAAATTGTTTAAATGCAAACGAGCTTTTATTTATCAAAAGTTACATATATGTATGCACAAGGGTAATAAAATGAAATCCTAAAAAATGAGATCATATAATATATCTTAACACCTCCATGTGCTTACTTTTAATTACATAAATTATCACATTTTTTACATCTAGACACTACTTAAACCTTTTTTAAATTTACCCTTGTTTCAAATGGGCTGTTAATTATTTTTGAATATTTTTTTAACTCTCGATAATTTCGAAAAATCTCTGAACTTGGCAACAGAGCAATAAAAAAATAATATTTTCTTTTTAATTAATTTTAAAATTCAGCCCAAAAAAATGCAAATTTTTACCTCATTAAACTAACTTAATTAGTTAAATTCCTACAATTTTTTTTTAAATAACATTTAAATTTAAGTTAAATTTCAATGTTATATTATTTTTTTCTAAAATTTGTAAAAAAATAATGCGATGTAATAAGCCTTTTAAAAAATGATTAAATAAACAAATTTCCACAAACTTAAAAATTACATACTGGTTAGTAAAAAGAACCGCAACTCTTTAATATCTTTAAAACCGTTAAAAGTTACATTTACCTATATAACTTGGTATCTAAGATGTTCTGGACATGCGACACGGCTGCCAGATTTCCCAGTTTTGAGTTATTAAACCTTGATACATACATATATATATATATATATATATATATATATATATATATATATATATATAATATAGTTGACGCTGGTTTTTCAATGCTATTCACCACGACTCGATACAGCCTCACTGAGGAGTTCCTGTAAGGCAGGCTAAACCGGTCTGGGGAGAGAGTCGTGGTGAATAGCATAGAAAAAGCAGGACGTTTTCTTTTAACTGTCTTTAAAGGGAGTAAAATATTTTGTATTATATATATATATATATATATATATATATATATATATATATATATATATATATATATATATATATATATATATATATATATATATACTATATATATACTATATATATATATAGTTCTGGTTAGTAAAAAAATAAATAACCTGTAAGATTTCGGCTACCTTGTTTGATTGTTTAAAAATTACGGAGTCTTCAAAAGAAAATGGACCCCCGACCAAGACGGCGACACGTGTTTCATCTTCGTTGAGACTTGTCACAGCCGCTTCAGGTCGTAAACGCCTTGATGGTGACCCGATTGACCATAAATATCTATTCTGTTTACCAGAACCGATAAATATAGACAACCGGTGCCATCTCACCAAGAAATTTAAAAACAACCAGCCATGGCATCGATAGGTTTAAAGGTGGTAGGTAAAAGTGCGCCATCTAGTTGTACATGGCAAAAGTTAAGTATGCAACGTACTGTTATGCCGAACAAACCATAAAGGAAACTGGCCGCCCATTGAAGCCGAAATCTTGCCGGTTATTTATTTATTTTTGTACTGTGAGCCATATGCTAAAAGAACTTTACCTTTTATTGATGTATTTATATCAAGGCTCAAGAACCATTCATTTTTATACCTACACCTGGAGCAAAAATCTGTTGCGCCTAAATATATTTAAAACGGCCAGAGTTGTCTTCACAAAATTTGGTATTTGGTGGTTTTTAGACATGCCTTATTGATCAGTGATATCAGCATTTTCGTTAAATTTTAATAAAATTGCGGTGTTGTCATGTCTCGGTAACTGGTAAAGATTGAATTTTAAAAATTTTGAATCTTACTAACGTTGGCACGCTTCTTTTATTGCCACTAAAATAAATACGCCAATCCAATTAAAATACCAAAAATATTACGTGTAGCACAAAACTGGAAAATCTGGCAACACTGACAATACCACTGTTTAATTCTACTTGTCCAGAAACCTTCAAATACCGAACTTTGTTAACGAAGCTTAAACCGTTTTAGAGATATTTGGGCGCATCTTAACTTTTTAGCTAAAATGCGGTGTTGTCACATCTGAGCAGCTAGTAAAAATGCAATTTTTAAAATTTGACCTGCGCATTTTATTGCAATAAAAATTAATGACGCATTTCATTGAAAAAAAAACTAAAAAGATACGTGTAGCACAAAACTGGAAAATCTGGCAACGGTGTCGATATTACTATTAAATTCTTCAGGCCCGACACCTTTCATATACCAAATTTGATAAATATAGCTTTAGTGGTTTTAAAGATATTTAAGAGTTGCAGTACTTTTAACTAACTAAGTATTTTTATACAGGTTGTCAGAAAATGTGTGTACAAAGGTTTATGACAGACTTTTGATTTTAAGAACTTTAAATAGCGTTGAAAAAATGCCGTTGTCAGCCATGCTTAATTGACTAGCTTGGAGAGAGCCACAGTGATATCACGTAGCTAAAACAAACAATCTATTAGCTTTGTTCGCGGGTCTATTAATGAACTGATTCTGAACCAGAACCGAACTGGTTTGGAATTGTTTTAAATCGCATGTCTAGTTATTTATTAGTTCGGAATTTTTATTTACCGCGAACGATTTTCTATACAGCTGAGGATGTATTCTAACATAGCCTTTTGGTAAGGATTTTTATGGTTATATTGGATACTACACAAAAACAAATAGGTAAATTGTTATACTGTCGAAACTCACTCGAGGTCTCTCGTTTTTAACATAAGTATGTGTATTTAACTAAAGATAAAATTCAAACAACAAGAAATGGTAAAATCTTGTAATATTGTCTATATTTTTTAATTAAATCTTTATTTATTTTATAGCATACATACATTCATAGGGAATACAATTAAAAATCCTTTGTTTATATACGCTCAGAATCACAAAAATAGAAAAACAAAATTCAACAGGTATATTAACTCGCATAAAAGTTGCAGAAACAAATAAACTGTAATACAACGGTTTATTTCTGTACCACAAAAACAGAACACAGCTGACCATGTCGACAATGCGCATGAAATTAGGTCAGGTTACGAACCGGTAACGAACTGATTCCATTGTAACCCGCGAACACAGAACTGTTACTAAAAATTCAGGATTTTACTAACCGCGAACGCTGCTTTTTCACCGCGCATGCGAATAGTCCCAGAACCGGTTCAGAATCAAACCCGCGAACAAAGCTATTGAGTGTATAGTTTCTTTTGTTAGGACGTTGATGTTGAATTGTCGCTCGGGGTGAATTTCTCGATTATTTCTTTGATACTTGTAGCTGATCCGACAACAAGCCCGAATAGTGCAAATATGACAATAGCTACTGTTCTTCGTATGTATCAAAACTTTTTGCAACCGTGTATATGGTGCCATTTGGTACAGGAGTCGAATATAGCGGGGAATGCTATTCCTAACATTGATATACAGGATGCGCCCACCAAACTGATGAATAGATCTATGTATGGTATAGCCACAGCAAGAGTACAACTAAAAAAGACTTATTAAATATGCAGAATGTCCACTAACCTACAGAAAAACTTTTAAGGGTGATTCCGCAATAAATAATAAAAAAAATGGTGTCAAAATATGTCTTGATAAACGTCTTACTTTTTGACCGAAGAGATGTTAAAATTTTAGAGAAATATTGTTTTTAAGAAATTCGGAAAACGTCTCTCATGCGTTAAAGAAAATTTATGGGCGTACAAGAAAAAAATCAAATTTCTCCAGAGTCGGCCGTGAGGAATTTACCGTAAATATAAAAAAAATGGTACATCGCTGCACTTCTCTTTTTTAATGTCCTGGTTAGTTGGGAAAAAATTTGATCTCTTCATTTTTAATTGATGTATGATTACACCGGCACACAAAAAAAGTTTTCTGTGCACCGGACGCGACCTTTTAGGGTTAGTATTTTGATAAAAATTCCACACCACTGTTTTTTGACCAATCAAATGTGTGGTTTTGGTTCCATTACCATGACAATACAATTATTGATCGGAAATTTTTTTCTCCTGTCTGGGGTACCCTGAAGCGAATTATAGTGGAAATTTTTGACATAATCATTGAGTTTGTTTTAACGTCATGTCTGTCATTCACATACATAATTAAAGAAAATGTTATTTTGTACCAGTTGTAGTATTTCAGACATAACATAATATAAAATAATGTAAGGTTTTAAGACCCTAAATGACAATTTTATACAACTACATTAGTAAATAATCATAAGACTGAAGTACTAGACATAAGTGAAGAGTAAACGAAAGCAAGGTATGGGTCTAAAAAAATAAAATAAACTATTTTTACCAACTGTTGTAATATAAAGTATATATAATATAAAAAAATAAACAATGATAAGCTCTAAAATTACATATATTTGCAACTAAAATTGGTAAAATGGAAAATATTTATTTTATAGTAAAATTTTAAAGCTCGTGTCAAAGTTACAAATATTAATTTAAAAGAATATTATTTGACACAAACTTGGTGTGAAATTTTCTTACCGAATACCACACGTGCTTAAATTATTCCGGGAAATTTTTTCTCGGCCACGAATATTTTAGGAAAATTCTAAATAAGTCTCGTAAGTACAGTTCTGTCTAAATCTATTTGACCAAAATTGGTTAACCTAGAGAAAACCTATCTATCTATTAGCCCCTCAAAAATGAAAAGATATGCGCAACAGATAAAAAGTTATTATTAGTTAAAAAGTGTGCAAGTTTAATTTGGCCCCCACTGTATACAGGGTCATCCAAATTAAGTGCCTGTCATTTGTAACTTCGTTATTACTCAAAATATAAAACAGTTTAAATTCGCAAACTAGTAGCTTTTTCACTCTCTTTAAGACTAAAGATTAGAAAAAAACAATTGACAATCGGGTTGCTGAGTTATACAGCGAAATACCCCTTTTTAAATGGAACACCCTGTATAGTATCACCATTAAAAAGTTCTTTTAAAATCCTTTAAAAAGTCCATATGAAATATATCCAATTTTTCATGGTTTCGGAAATATGGCCATCCTCATGAGTTTAATAGTAAACTGGATTTTTATATAAAATACCCTGTATATGGTATCATCATTAAAAAGATATTTTAAAGAGCTTTAAGAAAATACCCCATTGGATGTGCCTATCTTTTTTAATTTTGGAAATATAGCCATTTAAATCTGAAAGATAGTAGATATTTTCCCCGTTTTATTTCTGACTCTAAAACTTATTGCTTATAGCTTAAAGCTGTGAAATAATAGAAATTTAACGTAATTTTTAGACTTGAATGGCCATATTTCTAAAACTACAAGAGATAGACATATCAAATGTGGTATTTTCTTAAAGCTCTTTTAAATATTTATTTATTGGTAATGTAATATACAGGGTGTTTTATTTAAAAAATGCCGTGTACTATAAAATTTCTGAGGATGGCTATATTTCCGAAACCATGAAAAATTGGATATACCCCATGTAGACTTTTTTCAAGGATTTTAAAAGATCTTTCTAATGGTGATAAAATATACAGGGTGTTCTATTTAAAAAAATGGTATTTTGCTGTATAACTCAAAAACCCGATTGTCAATTGTTTTTCTAATCTTTAGTCTTAAGGAGACTACAAAATGCTACTAGTATGATAATTTAAACTATTTCGTATTTTAAATAATAACGAAGTTACCAATAACGGACACATAATTTGGATGACCCTGTATATTTTTTTAACGCTGAAAATGGGGTTTCGCAAGGTCGCTACGGCATAGGCTCGCCGTCTTAAAAGCAGGTATATCACTTAAAATATATTTTTCTTTAGAGTATAAAGATTCACCCCTAAAGTTTTCCAATAGGGGACATTTGTAAAAAAATATTTTTGTACCTGATTAAATAATTAAGGTTAAAGGAATTTAAAAGTTAAAAACATTACTTACAAGTAAAACAGACTGTCAGAATCCTCACAACATATTCCCATAACAAAAGGTTAGAACGTATTGCGAAGTTTTGCAATATCAATTGTTTCCAAATAATATCATTGGAAATAAACATAAAAATGGCATATGAAATATAAATAGCCAATGCCAACATTAGTTTGGAAACTTGTGCTAACCTAAAAGAAAAAAATCTTTAAAGGAATTGTTATATACTGACATAAAAATCCGAACACCCAGTAAATTATTTTAAACATATTTTGGCGCTATAATAAAGTAATGGAAAAACTAATTAATTCGCAAATTCTTAAGTACTTAGAAAAACACAAAATTTTGCATGACAGGCAGTATGGATTTCGCCACAAAAGATCTACAGCAGATCTTCTTTCCTTCGTATCACACTGCTGGAATAAGTCTCTTGAGTTTCTAGGTGAGTCCCAGATCGTTGCTCTTGATATATCCAAAGCTTTTGACCAGGTCTGGCATGCCGCACTTAATAAACTTTCCTCCTATGGTCTTTCAACTAAACTCTGTACTTGGCTCTCTAGTTATCTATCCGATCGTCGTATATCAGTTATTGCGGACGGCCATTCTTCAAGCTTTCACCAAGTAAATGCTGGAGTCCCTCAGGGCTCAGTTCTGGCACCAACATTGTTTCTTCTTCACATCAACGACCTTCTCTCGTCCACAACTAATTCCATTCATAGTTTCGCCGACGATAGTACCCTTCACTCCAGTTTTCAGGTTCCTAAACCCATTACTAAACCTGACTTGGAAAACAAACGCAGAGCGATGCAGATATCTCTTTCGCAGGATCTTAATTTAATATTGGATTGGGGCGCTAAAAATCTCGTCCATTTTAATGCATCCAAAACACAATCATGTTCCTTGTCGCGAAAAGAGTCATCAAATACTCATCCTCTACTTATGAGCGGCCAAGTTTTACAGAGCAAAGACACCTTTAATCTTGTCACAATCACATTTGAAAGTAACCTTAACTGGCATAAACACATTGTATCTATAGCCACGGCAGCTTCAAAAAATCTTGGATTTCTCTTTCGAGAAAAAGTATTTTCCCCTTCTAATTTATACACTTTATATGTGTCCCAAATCCAACTTTCCTTGGAATATTGTTCTCATATCTGGGGCATGGCGTCCCCCACAACCCTAAGCATTCTTGATTCTATTCAAAGAAGAGCTATTCGTCTCATTAATGATCCTTCACTTACAGAAAGGCTTCCATCTCTTGCACATCGTCGGGCTGTGGGGTATTTATCACTTTTTATAGGTACTTCCATGGCTTCTGCTCTGAAGAATTGTCCAGTATAATTCCTCCACTTACGGTTCCCAACAGAGAAACTCGTGGTTCCGCGCGTATGCATCCTACACGGTCCAACTGGACAGGCCCCGAACTTCTCACTTTGTTCGTTCTTTTATCCCTAGAGTTTCTAGGTTGTGGAACCTGCTGCCCGCGGAGGTCTTTCCTTTCCCCCAAATCTTCAAGTATTTAAGTCCCGTGTCAACAAACTCCGTCTCACCTCGCTTAAGACACTCACGGTAAGTTAGTATTTAGGCTTTAACCCTTCGTGGTTTGTCCAAAGATAAAAAAAAGTTAAAACCGCGTTTACACTTGCAACAATTCGCAGTGCTGCTCTATGCCACAGACCCCGCCACGTAGCGCGCACAAGAAAGTGGACGGAATTCACGTCGTTTAAAGGGCTTGGCTAATGATTCGTCGGTGATTCAGAATTTGTCGGTTATTTGGCAACAAAAAAGCGAGCAAACAGGTTGTCAGTTATGACTGATGTTTGGCGAATTGTTTCAAGTCTGGACGCGGCTTAGGATGTATGCTGATTTGGGAAGTTTTTGTTTGGGCACCTAATTAGATTTTACCCGACCTGAACCTTTATTTTCTGGTTTGGTCCCCTCAACAGAAATGTATAATTATTTCTTCTTGATTTGTATCCTAAAGGTAGGCATAGAATTCTTAAGTGGATTTATAAAGTGTGTATTAGTATTGACACTGACCCTTCAACTTATACAGGGTGTCCGGGAAAATGTGGAAATCTCTCGCACACGTATGGAACAGATGAAAATAACACGACAAGTTCCTATAAAATTTTTCCGTTTAAGCCCCCTGCGGAGATATGATCCCCTAAAGGGGGCAGCTAGAAATCGATTTTTCGTGAATAACTTTTAAAGCGCTCTGTATAATTTGATAATATTTTAGTACGATGCATACTAGTAAAGACCTCTTAAAATAGTGCCCTTGAAACTTATGTCGCTTCTTTAGTTTGCCAGGGACGGACTAGTTTTCGCACATTATTGATAATATTTTACGCCCTGTATGGTGAAGACACAAAAATATGTTTTTGGGTAGTTTAAACCTTTTGCTAAAAAAAGGTACTCTTGTTTGACATCGATAAAATGAGCCGTTTTCGAGTAAAAATTATTTTAACAATAAGAGTTTATTTTTGTTTAATAATACAATATTTTATTTTCGATGTAATTTGTAATTTTTGATTCAGTATTGAAGTCCTCTCGTAGCAGGTCAGGAATTTTATTGTTAAAATAATTTTTTACTCGAAAACGGCTCATTTTATCGATGTCAAACAAGAGTACCTTTTTTAGCAAAAGGTTTAAACTACCCAAAACATATTTTTGTGTCTTCACCATACAGGGCGTAAAAATATTATCAATAATGTGCGAAAACTAGTCCGTCCCTGGCAAACTAAAGAAGCGACATAAGTTTCAAGGGCACTATTTTAAGAGGTCTTTACTAGTATGCATCGTACTAAAATATTATCAAATTATACAGAGCGCTTTAAAAGTTATTCACGAAAAATCGATTTCTAGCTGCCCCCTTTAGGGGATCATATCTCCGCAGGGGGCTTAAACGGAAAAATTTTATAGGAACTTGTCGTGTTATTTTCATCTGTTCCATACGTGTGCGAGAGATTTCCCACATTTTCCTGGACACCCTTGTATACTCTGTAATAATACAAAACTATTGTAATGCAAAAAGACTGATACTTATTTAAGAGTCTTTACATGTAGGTTTTATTTAAATTCGCATTGGGATAATGTGCCTTAGAGCGCTTTCTTTCGACTCGGATCACAGAATCATGTTCGGTTAGCGATTGACAGTTTCGCAATCATTGTGAACATAAAATTTTCGTGATTCGTTTGTTCAAATGTCAAAACAAAAAAATCGTTCTTTTGTTTTGACGTTGAATCATGATCTGATAATCATGCACGAAAGAAAGCGCTCTCAGTTGTTAATTCTGCTTTATCAAAAGAATTAAATTATTTAATTTTGTATGGTATTTATGAGAGACCCTGTATGTTTCTGTAAAAAGTTAAAAACCATATTTTTTTTATGTATCGGAAAAGTGTTTATCCGAATTTTTCAAGGTAATTAAGTTATGTTCAGAAAGTTCTCAAAGAACTTCAAAAAATACGAGTTTAAATAGAAATCGATTATCTTTTGTTTCAGAAGACTTATCAAAAAATACCAAATACGTCCTGAGATATTAGTCCTAGCTATAGTCGCAAATTATAATTTTAGTGAAAAAAAATGTTTTAGCAAAATGGGAGTATGATGAAACTTTGCAAAACTGCAACACTTTTTCCGTGCCCTGTATATCATAGAAAATCTTAGCTTACAAAAATCGGCAAAAGCAGTCCAAAGTATAAGAGTTGATCTTCAAAACGTAAAAAAAATGACCAAATCCGTTTAGTTGTTTCGAAGTTACAGCTTATTGAAAATGGACAAAAAATTTACTGTGCCGATTAATTCTGTGACCAGTTTATTACACAAAAAATATGTTTACTGGGAGTTCAGTTTTTATGTAACTTAGTATACCTCTGTATTTTATAATATTCCTGTTTTAGTAAAATAAAATTGAAACAAGCCATCATTAACTTTTTTTCTAAAAACTAATAATTTATTTAAATTTTAAGATGAACTAATACTAACTTCTTCTCAGGGTCAATAGTATATGAAATAGATCCTTCAAGGTGCTCTCCATAGGCCAGATACCCAAATAACCCTGTCAGTACGTACATAGTGGTAACTGAAACCATTCCAATATTAAGAACACCACAAGGGGTAACAAAACTTCCGGGTGTTTTCATTTCGTTATAAAGAGGAAGTACCTATAATAAATTTAAGTAAATACAGGGTGATTCAAGAATCAATCACGAAATTGGGGTGATTTTATGACCAAATAAGGGTAGAGCTTCATATAATTTTTCAAAATTTCATTCGTTTTCGAGTTACAAGCCTTCAAAATTCAATTTTTATTTTGGTTTTTCGCCATATTGCATTTATTGTTTAAGCCAATCCAGTTTATATTTGGCACACAAATTGAGCTTTGCAGATTCTAAAATTTTAAGATAAAAGTACTTTTTTAAATACCGCCGGAGGGCACTTTTTACCTAAAACTTAAAAATTTATTTACATCATAACTTTTATTTTGACGAATATCGCAAAGCTAGGGGGCGCCATTTCATAGACAATGAAAAACTAAAAAAATAAGGTATTCTTTATTAAAGTCGATAAACCTCACCGTTTAGGCACCAATAGACATC
The DNA here is from genome assembly GCA_014170235.1 of Listronotus bonariensis. NCBI lineage: Eukaryota > Metazoa > Arthropoda > Insecta > Coleoptera > Curculionidae > Listronotus > Listronotus bonariensis. The sequence goes on from JACEGR010006685.1 coordinate 12,036, forward strand.
AAAGTTTTCATCAATTTCAATCAAATTATCTACATACATACAGGGTGTCCACTAACTCAACCGACAAACTTTATAGGGCGATTCTACAACAGAAAATAAGAAAAAGCTTTATATAAACATAATGTCCTTAACGTCTTAGTTTTGAACTACGGTGTGTTAAATATTAAAAAAAAAAACATCTTTTTTAAATTTTTTAATACCCCGTAGTAGTTCCAAAAACTATGACGTTTAGGACATATATGTTTATATAAAGCTTTTTTCTTATTTTTGTTGTAGAATCGTTTGCAGTTAAGTTTGTCGGTTGATTTACTGGACACCTTGTATGTATGTAGGTAATTGTAGGATTGAAATTGATGAAAATCTTTGATGTCTATTGGTGTCTAAACGGTGCGGTTTATCGACTTTAATAAAGCACTTTTATTTTTAAGTTTTTGATTGTCTATAAAATGGCGCCCCCAGCTTTGCAATATCTGTCAAAATAAAAAGTTATGATGTAAATAAATTTTAAGTTTTAGGTAAAGTGCCCTCTAGAGGTATTTAAAAAAGTTCTTTATCTTAAAATTTCAAGATCTGCAAAGCTCGATTTGTGTGCCAAATATCAACTGGATTGGTTAAAAAATAAATGAAATATGGCGAAAAACCAAAATAAAAATGAAACTTTAACGGATTGTAACTCGAAGACGAAATGACATATGAGAATTATATGAAGCTCTACCCTTATTTTGTCAAGTAAAATCACCTCACTACACTCCGTCTTGCATTACGACTTAAGACTGCGCAAGCAAAACGGTGGATATGCATGCATGTCTGAGAGGGCCTTTAAACAAAGTAAAACTTTTTACGAAAAATAATATTTTTTGAAATATTGAAAAAATACAGGTATAGTTAAGTCCATCCGTAGACACACTGTATAAAAAAATTTAAAACTTTTCCACTTACCACTCCAATGGATTCCAAAGCAAAAAGAACAGTACCAAAAAACAAAGGCCAGTTCTTAACTTCTCCAATAGCCAATCTATCTTCAAGCGTAACCTCTTTACTAAAGATGTAGTAATAAATAATACCAAACGCAACTACAGTCAAAATATTTGCGACAAAAGTTAGAGGTACCAAATACTTGAGGTTCCTTAGGGTGTTGACCAGAATAAGAGGAAGTAGGATCATAAGCATAACATATCTTTCGTTGATTTCGTAGTAGTTGTTAATGACGTTCGATATGTTTTGACCTACGAAGACTATATAGACACAGGCGGTACCAAGTTGGTACATAAGGAGAAATGTGTTGCTAATAACCCTAAAATATGAAAGGGATTTAAAAAGTCTTCCGAATATTAGGGAACCCATGTTATGGTACTTGCCACAAATAATAAGGTTATACCCTTTTGATGTTAAAATTTAGGGAGAATAGATGTCTTCGTCCACAAAGGGTCCCACTTTTCATTAAAACATCCTACTGTCTTAGTTATTAGAGACATTTTGCACCTCTTAAAATAACAGACGTTTTTTGGCCTCCTTATGGTTATCGTTATTAAACATAACGATTACGGCAGTAGTTTAAGACAGAGATTTTGCAGCCTCTTTTAAGAAAGTTATCTTGCGTCTCCGCTTTCGATACATAACCTTATTTTTGACTTTGGTTCACCGATTTTAAAGTTAACGAAAAATCAGTATTTACTTCTATTCTTCATAAGATATAAATTGATATTTAAATATATGCAAACACTTCTGTTGATTTCGATTATTAAAGTAGATGCAAACAATACTCTATAAGCAAAAGACAAAAAGTAAGGTTAAGTTTGGTAGTAAAATAAAAGGCAAGTGTGCCAGATTGTAACATCTAAATTAATTACTGATTTAGAATATCCGTAAAAGTGCAAGTCCGTTTGAATTTCTTAACACTATTTGATTTTTATTACTGCTATAGATTTTTCGCTAATTAGAGCCTTTGTATAAATGATATTTTAATTAATACGGCAATAAAATTTTAACCTTTTAAATAATTGAATTAAAATTTCTACAATCCGGCAACCACGCAGTTTAACAATAACGATAACGATAAGCTCTTCGGTATTCATCCGTAATTAAAGGAGTCCGGTATGGTTAATAACGATAACGGATCATGTTTGTGTTACTGCGCAGTCTCAGAATAACGTTAACCACAACGGAATTGCAAAATAAGGGGTGCAAAATGTCTCTAATAATGCGATTTTCGTGAAATTTAAGTGGTAATATAAGATTCAATATACCGTGACAGGCAGACCTTCCTTATTTTATAAAAGTTGGGTTTTTCTGCGCATGCTTCCAAAATAGGTTAAAGCAATGGAAGACTATGTAGTTTGACTTATAGTGACTTTGGCAGGTACCAGGTACCAGAGGTTAATTAATTGAAACATAACTTTCGTCATTTTGTAAAAGCTGAATTTTAGGTATATTACTTGGGTACCTACTAGGAGATGTATCCTCAATTGTCAGACAGTTTGACATCTACAAATCTTTGCCAGACAAACATTTTAGGATGTCCAAGAAATATTTCTGGTATTTAACAAGATATGACGAAATTTCTAATTTAAGAGTTCTAGGGTTTGTAAATAGATTTTACCTATATTGGAAGCTTGCGCTTTTACAAAATAAAAATGTCTGCCGTTCACTGGCTTTGACTGTATTAAAAGAATAAATTAATTATGAGAGTAAACATTTAAATTTACCATTCGCGTGCAGTGTTGGTGGGCAAAACAGGTTTTTTATGGGAAAAGGATAAGCTTATTTTAGATATTTTTTCTATCATAGTTAAGCATCGGCATTTGCAAAAATCTGTTAAATGATATTTTTAAAATGACAAGCGCTGATTTTTGTAAATATTATTTTGCCAAAAACGCCTTTTTTCCTACATACCGCACGACAATGGTAAATAAAAATGTGCATCATATGAGATACTTAATTTTTGGCCTTACCATAGGTGTGTGATATTAAAGAGAGGTAAAAAGGCTTTTTTGGCAAACAGCGCTCAACGTTTTCAAAATATAAACTAAAGGATTTTTGGGAATGCTGGTTTTAAATTTGATTAAAAAAATTGTCTAAAATAAGCTCTACCATGTTTATCTTTTTACTACTTAAAAATATTACTTTTAGGATAACTTTTAGAGAAAAACCGCAAATTTGTAAAAAGGGCTTTTTCGTAGAAAAAATGCTAAAGCTGCTTCTAACCGTCAAGAAGACATCAATTTAATGCTTGCTTATTATCTGTGGGTACCAAACATATTTACCAAAGCACACTTACCTTAATATTACCCAAACAAACGTACTTTTGCAACAAAAACACCGAGTGACCACAAATTAAATTAAAATGTTTCAAGAGTAGTTTGTGTATATTTTTCAAAAGCACACTTACCTTGACTTTACCCAAGCAAAATTTGTTTTTGTATCACACTACCACAAACACAGATTTCCCAAAAAAAAAAAACATTTTTAAAAATTTGGCTTTACTGAAAATTAAAATTAAGCGACTTGGCAACATTGTAATTGCATTTTAGCGCCCTCATCGGAGTCATTTTGAACTATTTTAGTGTAAATACCTGATTTGGATGGGCATATTTCCGAAACTAATAAATTTAAATATACGTAGGGTGTTCAGTAAGTTTTGAGATACTTTGTAACTAAATGGTGCAGGAAAGTAACATTGATGTTTTGTGTTTGTACATGTCATGACATGTCGTAGTCCTACATAGTTATTAGTAAACTATCAGTTTTGCGCCAGTTCGTGTCCAGCGATTTTAGCGCAATGGCGTCGTGGACGACTATCGAGTGCCGTGCAATTTTGAAATATAACTTTTCATGTGGATTATTTCAAGAACAGTGTTTAGAAGAAATGAAGCCTATACTTGGTGATGACTGTCCATCTCGTGCGACCATATACAGATGGTACAAACAATTTCAGCGGGGCTCGTTTTCGCTTGAAGACGCCTCACGCTCGGGTCGACCGTGTGAAGTAGTTACCCCAGAAAACATATCTGCCGTCCAAAAAGCTATAGAAACAAACCGACGAATTACCTATCGACAGTTAGAAGAGACATTGAACAGTTTAGCAACATTACACACAATCATACATGAGCACTTGGGTTTTAGAAAAATTTGTACTCTTTGGGTTCCACACAAGTTAATTCTCGAGCAGCAGACACAAAGAGTGGATTGGTGTAAAAAATGATGTCCAAATTCCAAAAGGGTAAATCTAAAGACATAGTGTCGATCGTCACGGGAGATGAAACTTATCTTTATTATTACGACGTCTCAACTAAACAACAGAATAAGATATGGGTTCTCGAAAGTGAAAAAACTCCGACCGAAGTTCGGAGATCTGTAAAAAAATAATAATAGTTGTTTTCTTTGGTTCAAGAGGAATAATTGAACGTGTTGTGCTCCGAGAACAGAAGACCGCAAATGCTCTCTGGTACACTACAGTATGCCTTTCAAAACTTATAGAAAAGTTAATAGTGATTCGCCCAAACTCGCAACTCGCTAGCTGGTACCCTCATCATGACAATGCCACACCTCATCGAGGTGAACTTACCACTTTTAGCCTTATAGCCCCGACTTGGCGCCGTGTGACTTTGGGTTGTTTCCGTTTTTCAAGAGCCAACTGAAAGGACAAAAGTTTAAAACTGAAGACACGCTACTGGAGGCCTGGGATAAAATATGCGCTGAAATTTTAAATGAAAATTGGAAAGCTATTTTCACTGACTGGTTTTTAGAATGGAAAAGTGTATTCAATGTGGTGGAAATTATTTTGAAAAAATCAAATAAATGTACGTATATCTCAAAACTTTTCGAACACCCTACGTACTTTATGTCGTATTTTCTTAATTCTCTTTTAAAAATCTTTTTAATGGCGATACTGGTATGCAGGGTAGGATTTAAAAAAAATACCACAATTGGAATATATAACTTTATTAGTTTCGGAAATATGGCCATTCAAATCAGGTATTTAGATAATTTTTAAAATACCGCCATTTTGTAGTAGGTAAACCAACTGACTTTATACATTGGACTTTATATTCTAAGGCAGTAGTACTCGTAAGTAACTTTAAAATAAAGTACCACAAGACCCCCTTTTTCTTTTAATTTTTGTTTAACAAAATGGCGCCCAGCGGCCATTTTGAAATTTTTGTTTGTGAATTTAACTCTAAAATACAGTATTTACGCATCAATTTCATATCCTAAAGTCTAAATTTTTATATTGATCCGTTTAAAAAATAAATGGAAGGGGGGCATTAAAGAAATGCCATATAGAAATCGATCAAGTTTTTCGGTAATTTTTAATAAACTAAATCGCAGGTAATTTACTACTCCTGGTCAAGGAAAATAATTTTTTAAGGAGTGCTCGATTCCATTTATGTTCGCTAAATTTTGTGACGTAATCTTTTTCCGTAATTCTTTGTTTACAATCGTACTAGAAGGTTTTTTTCGAGGTTTTGGTGTTATTTTTTTACTTTTTAGTCATTGAAGTTTGTTTAGTTTTTACTGTTTATAGTTCAATTAAGTAGTTATTAGTACTGTAGTTACAGAGAATTTTAAAACCTATAAACAGGAGTCACTGACCTTTGGATTTTAATTTTTAAGGGAATTTACGTTTAAATCGTTATTAAGGGTAAGATACATTTTTTTAAATGTTTTTTAGTGATTTTATTTTATGGTATGTAAGTATTGGTTTATTTTGTCAGATAAAAAAATATTATGGCAAAAAGGTGACGTCACAAACCTAACCTATATTTTTAGTGATTGGACGTTGGAAGGAAGCTTATACCGGGCTCTCACGTGGATTCGTGCATGGAGGATGTAGAAGCCGTTCTGGTGCCCCTAAGAAGATAGGAAACTCACTGCCAAATTGAAAAGGCATCTTTTTTCTGGAGCTAGGCGCTGTGAGTGAAGATTCCTATAACCTGATGTTTTTGTGTTTGGTATTCTTCAATGGCGGAGAATGGAGGCGGGCGCTGCGGGTGACGTCAGTACTGAAAGAAACCGGTTATGCGCGATACAGTGGGAAGATGGCCGCAATTTATGCATTTCATAGCTTCGTTATAGACATGTGCTAGGAACTTCTGGGAGCTACAAAGCTCGACTATCCAGAAGTTCCAACGACAAAGTCCTGAAAAACTTATAAGCGACATCGCTTATATGATCGGAAGGAAGAGAGCTGGCGATTCACTAGCATGAAAGCCATTAAACAAGCAAGCAAGCAAGATTAAGCAGATCCTTATTAAAAAGTTTATCTTTCTTGACCCTAGGTAATGCTTTCATTTCCTGTTTTGATTCCAAAGATGCAGTAAATATGTTTGTTGCTTTAAATAAGTAACGTAACGTCAGCTGTCAGCATATTCTATTTTCGAATAAACTGATAATATATTTCAAAATATTTATTTTTAAAATAAGTTAAAACGTAATAAGTACCTACATAAGTTTCTATTTTAGTAAAAATCCCCTCCATTCTAAAAAAAAACCTTAATGTTTCTACTATTGTAAGGTTGTTATGAAATCTAGACGCTGAAATGAAACTGTTTCTAATCAGTTTACCGTATAACTGCCAAGTTTAATAACGCTTTATATTTTTAAACCGGATAAATCTTGATCTGTCTTTAAAGCTAAATATTTTTTAAATAAATCAACTTTTAGCGGAAATATATTCACCGATATAAAAATTTGAGTAGTTGGATATTTTTCTTAAAAAACTAATATTTTTTTAACAGTGTCTCTAAAAGTAAGAATATTTAGTCGACGACATACAAAAAACATGATTTCGTAAAAATATTTCTGATTTCTTAAGTTTCATTTAAAAATATTTACGGTGGACCAAAGAATACCAATTCATAGAACCCACAAGTGAGATTTCAGCGTACCCTAAAAAATTTAGTACCTACCCTGACCAACAGATGGCGAAAGTAGTACGATGTCGCTTTGCTAATACGATTACCATCAGAAATTGATAGCAGTCGCTGACGAGCTAGTCGGCCCGATCAGTTAGAGTAAGGATATACGCAAAATTTAATAAAAATATAATCCTCGATAGATGGTACCCATCGTATCCATAAGATTATTAAATTTATGATTTCAGAATAGGATATATCGATGCGTTTTTGACAAAACATCGTAAGCGACATTCGTCAGTTTTACGGGAAACGTTTTCTTTTCATTGGCTTTATTTCAGATGAAGATATGTTCTATATTGGTTTGGCGGTTCATTTAATTAATGGTAGTTATTTGGGTACACTCAAAATAAATTAAAAGTACCAAAAAAAGAAAGCAGTAAATAGACAAAATTTTCAGAGTCTGCCACCGTTGTCAAGATAAATTGAATAAAAATAAAAAAATTAACTATTATTTAGCTTTAGAATTTTAAAATTTTTACCTTTTTTGTAGGAGATTCTGAAAATTTTGACATTTAATGTTAAATATGTTTGTTTTGTAATTCAAATTAAGAAGAAATCTAAAATAAAAACATTCAGAACTAACCAGATCTCGGTTTTTCTTTAAAAATAACGCGATTGAAAGAAAAAATCGTTTCTCGTAAAATTGGCGAATGTCGATTACGATGTTTTGTAAAAACGCATCGATATAATCCTATTCTGAAATAATAAATTTAATAATCTTATGGATACTGGGTCCATTTATCGGGGATTTTATTTTTATTAAATTTTGCGTATATCCTTACTCTAACTGATCGGGCCGACATGCTCGTCAGCGACTGCTATCAATTTCTGATGGTAATCGTATTAGCAAAGCGACATCGTACTACTTTCGCCATCTGTTGGTCAGGGTAGGTACTAAAATTTTTAGGGTACGCTGAAATCTCACTTGTGGGTTCTATGGATTAGCATTCCTTGGTTGGATTCTATGGACTGATAAAGATTATTTACAAATGTTTTACAGTTACATAATGTATGTAAGCTCTTCGAATAAAATTAACTACAAACAGGTCCACGCTACTTGAAACATAGGCAGGGAACTCATGAATTACTGTCCACTTCGATACCTATTTATAACAGCTTTGTTAATAAGATAAATCTTCTTCTAACAATAAAGCATATTTTGATTTGATTTGATATGCTGTTTTTACAGTTTGAAAGATGAAAGTTTTCTTGATGCAATTTTTTAATCTGCACACGCACACTTTGCAGCAAGTTTTAAAAAGCGAAAAATGCGCGTGCGCAGATCGAAAAATTGCAGCAGGAAAAAATTTCATGCAAAAAAACTTTCAAACTGTTAAAACAGCTTTACCTCGTATTTGCAATGGCTACGGCTGCAAGAAAGCAAGTAATATTTTAATTCAAATAAATCTTCAAAAACATTTCACATTTATCTCATCATTTTGGCGAGTTTTCTTTACGCTCGCTCGTGTTAGAGTGTCAAGTCAATTCGCCTAAGTGTTATTTGTATTTCTGTTACAGTGGACCTGTCTGTATATTTCCTTCTTTTGAAATCTCTCTAGAGTTTATAAAATTTTTTGCCTCAGCAACTTGTTTTCACGGAAATTTATATTTGGATTTAAATCATAATTAAAATAGAAAAAACTAAATGGATTTAAATCATTCGCCAAAACCGATTTAGAAGTTTTCGTCCAGTCGAGTCGGCGGCTGAGGCGGTGACAAACGCGGCGACTCCTTTATTCCCGTTACACATGAGACATACGATCGCCGTACGCCTGACAAAAAGTTTTGCATTGAAAATAATTTAACTAGGGCTGGCAACCGAAACCGGTTTTTCGGTTAACCGGTTAACCGGGTTTCGACTAACCGCGATTTTGACCGAAAACCGAAAACGCGGTATTCGAAAACCGGTTTCGAATACCGGTTAACCGGTTTGAAAACCGGTGTTCGAATATCGGTTAACCGGTTTTAAAAAGCGGTTTTCAAATACCGGTTTTTCGGATAATCGGACCAAAATCGAAAAGCGGTTCTTCGAATATCAATTAATAGGTTTTTGGTTGATTGCGGTTTATATAAAAACTACAACTTACTATAATAATACACTAAATTAAAATTTAAAAATCACCACTTTTCCTTTTCTGTTTTTTTATTAACCAAACAACCAAGAAAAAACACCGAAAATAGAATACCAATTTTAAATACAGAGGAAAAAATAAATAATGTATGTATGTATGGAATTTTTACATCACCTTTTAGAATCTTGCATTTTATTAACAGGGATGTTATATTTTTATTCTTATTTATATTTAACCAATTTCTTTTGAAGATTATTCTAGGATGAATAATGATTATCACTTAACACCACAGCTCATGGGCAAATCCGTAATCAACGCAAAAACGATTAATAGAGAATAATTACTTTCCGATTTTCTGTTAACTGTGGTTTAGAAAAGCCTTTTTCGGTTTTGAAAACCGTTTTCGGTTTTCGGTTTTAAAGACCGTTTTCGGTTTTAATAACCGGTTTTTAAATATTTCGGTTAACCGGTTTTAACGCAAAACCGTTTTTCGTTTTTAAACCGGTTAACCGGTTTTGTTTTTTCCGGTTTTTGCCAGCCCTAAATTTAACCTAATGCCTGCATGTGATAGGGTACATTACTTTCAATGAATCAGGCGTAGAGCGTAGGAGTTCCGTACGACTCATGTGTAACGGGACTTAAGCATCATACTATTGACTGCAAAGTCCAAAGCCGGCTACAAACGACATGCCAAGGCTTGGCAAATGTTTGTTCGCTTAAACGTTCCCACACGCCCACGTGAGCTTTGTTTTGCCATATGTTTTGCATACATACGATGCGGGAACGTTTGAGCGAACGGACATTTGCCAAGCTTCGGCATGTCGTCTGTAGCAGGCTTAACAAAATTGCTGCATTCCCGAGTAAAAGCACTGTAAAATTTCCAATCCCGATACAATATAAATTACCAACATTTAACATTTATATACAATAACAATACAAATATTCTTATAAAATATAAATTTCCCAGCAGAGCTATACTAGGTGTCCGCTAACTATTGTTACACAGAAAAAACACACATACTTATATCCAAAAGTTGATTATAAGAAAGTCAAAGTGAAAAAATATGTTTAATTTATTTCAATAATTTTTTATACTCTTTATACAGGGTGATTCACGGTCGATGGTAGGTTAGACGTTTATGGAAAACGGAACATAGAATTTTTCTGAAAATTTGGCATCTTACATTTTCTTACCTGTTCTATCGATCTAAAATATTTTCAGCATTGCGACGTTGCCGCTTTTATCAAAATGTCCTAGAAACTTTATTTTTTTAAATGGAATACCCCTTATATTAACAAGTTTTTATATTCGTCCTTTTATTATAATACTCTTTTGTTACTATTGCCCTATACCTATCTCTATCGGTTTTCGAGATAAAAATAATTTGTGTTAAATATGGTCCAAAACATGGCCCTAATTAAACTTAAGTAAATTAGTGCTCTCAATTCATGAAAAGTTGATGTTTTTGTGGGTAGTTTAGACAGACACGATGTATTTAATTTACACCGAGAAATCGACTCCATATCATACAGAGCGTGCTAAAATTACTATTATTTCCGTTATTCTTAAAAGAGGTCAAAAGATCATTTTTTCAAATGAAATCCCCTGTATATTACTCAAAAAAATTAAAGATGAAGAAGAACGCTTTAAGATGACATATCATGTTCCTATACCTAAATCATCAAGTTTTCTTAATAAGCCGCTTTTTGTGAAAAATTATTTTTTAAAGAATTTAATTTTAAGTAACCATGGAAATATCAAGCTTATGACACTTTGGTGACTTTTATAAGTAACTTATAAACAGTTATTGACAGTCTTTAAAATAATCTTCCAAAATGAAACGTGATAAAAAAAATGGGGTTTCAAGAAAAATTTGAACTAAATGTTTTCTGTATTTTTAAGAAGAATAAAATTAGCTTTTTTATTTATGATGACACACTTAATGCTCAGAGATATTTCAAAATACTAAGGGAGACTGTTACCGTTTTTGTCGATAATTTGTCTTTAGAGGAATATAGGAATTCGTGGTTTCAACTGGACGGATCGCCAGCTCATTGTACCCAGGAAGTTTCCAGGGAACTTTACGAAATGTTTGACGATCGTTGGTTTAGGCGCTTGGGGCCATGGGATTGGCCACCGAGGTCACCCGATTTCAGGCAGCCTGACTTTTTTGTTTTTGGGTGTTTTAAAAGAAAGGGTGTACATTACTCCAGTGCCTACTAAAGAAGAACTGCGACGGCGAATAGTGCGGTGTATTGAACAAAATGTAATGGACATTTTCAGCATTTATTTTAAAAATTTCTTATTTTAGTTGTTATTTTAATTCGTCCTAATTATGTTATTTTCTGTACTTTCACATGTTAATTTAATTATTTTATAGTCGTACAAACCTCTCGTTCATTGGTCTTAATTCAGGATACATTTGGTTACATTTTTTGCAACTTCTGGCAATGATTTGATCACACTGTCCGTGTAAAATAAATAATTTCATAAAATTCAAAGTCACCAAACTGTCATAAGCTTGATATTTCCATGGTTACTTAACATTAAATTCTTTAAAAATATTTTTTTACAAAAAAGCGGATTTATTAAAAATCTTGATGATTTAGGTATAGGGACATGATATGTCATCTTAAGGCGTTCTTTTTCATCTTTAATTTTATTGAGTAATATACAGGGGGTTTCATTTGAAAAAATGATCTTTTGACTCCTTTTAAGAATAACGGAAATAATAGTAATTTTAGCACGCCCTGTACGATATGGAGTCGATTTGCCGGTGTAAATTAAATACATCGTGTCTGTCTAAAGTACCACCAAAATATCAACTTTTCATGAATTGAGAGCACCAATTTACTTAAGTTTAATTAGGGCCATGTTTTGCACCATATTTAACACAAATTATTTTTTATCTCAAAAACCGATAGAGATAGGTATAGGTCAATATTAACAAAAAGTTTTATAATAAAAGGACGAATATAAAAACTTGTTAATATAGGGGTGTTCCATTTAAAAAATAAAGTGTCTAGGACTTTTTCATAGAAGCGGTAACGTCGCAATGCTGAAAATATTTTAGATCGATAGAACAGGTAAGAAAATGTAAGATGCCAAATTTTCAGAAAAATTCTGCGTTCCGTTTTCCATAAACCGATAACCTACCATCGACCGTGAATCACCCTGTATATTTTATTAAAACTCAGTATCTAGGGTTTTTTGACATGAGCTATTCAGATCTGATATTAATTTTTATGTGTTAAACATACGAGGATAACTACACTATTTAAATTTTTCTAAAACGTCATAACTTTTTGTGCAAATCTGTATATACCATTGTAGTAAACCAGTAATTTTCCTTATGGTCTTTTTACAAAAGTTATACTTTGTAAGAATGGCTCTGAGCAACCGTTTTCAAGATATCTGCATTTAAGTTGTTTAGTGCAATCAAAAATTATATGGAAGAATATATTAAATCATTCATTTATCATGATGTAATTGTAGCTACGACTAATTCACTGTTTATAAAATCATTTTCTGGTTACAGCTAACTACCTAAATTCAAATATCTTGAAAACGGTTGCTCAGAGTCATTCTTACAAAGTATACCTTTTTTGTGTAGAGACCATAGGGGAGTATACTGGTTTACTTAGATTGTACATACAGAGTTGTTAGCCTCCTCTGTCATAGACATAAAAATTAATATCAAATCTGAATAGCTTATATCAAAAACCCCTAAATACATATATAGAGTTTTATTAAAATATCTAAAGCGTATTAAAAATTATCGAAATAAAGTAAAAATATGTTTTTTACCTTGACATTCATATCGAATAGTTCAAGCTGGCTTGAAAACAAAGCGACTTTAAAGCGATTTTCAAGTCTACGTGTTTATTTCGGTGGCTTGAAAGTCGATTGAAAATCGAGGGCAAGCACATTTCAGGCCATCGTCGAACGCATGCGGCAGTTTTGCATCCAACTTCACAGTAGACATCAAATGAAAAACAAACCTCACTTTTTAATTTGTCCCGTTTTGTGTGCTGTTGTTGGTGTGAGCGTGTTTTAAAGTTTTTTTACCTGTTTTTACACTCATATTTTGTATAAAAATGTCAAAATCATATATGAAATTGACACTGATGACGTTCGAGGAAGCATTCATCTGAAGTTAAGCAGTTATTAAGCCCGCTTAAATCGTTTATATCGTGTTTCTAATCGGCTTCAGTGAAGTCAACCCTACTTATTTTCAGGCTTGACTTGAACGATTCAAGTCACTTTCAAGCGCGTTTATATCGCTTTTTTCAAGCCGCGTTAACTCAAGCTAGCTTCAACTATTCAATATAAAAGTAGTGATAGTTATGTGTAGTTAAATCTTAATATTTTGGCATAAGGAATTTGTGGTTTTTCTGTGTACCTACCATGAATAAGCGGACACCCTGTAGTATTAAAACTAAAGTGACTACTTACCCTGAATAGGGTGCCAACTTTGCTAAAAACGCAGGACCTTCATTGAGTGCAGCTTCCGCTGTCCCAGGATAAGTCAAACTAGGAACTTTTTTCCGTTTACATAGTTCATATTCAGTTCTTATAAGCATATGCATACAATATGTACATAACATTCCTATGAGTGCGGTGCCTATGATACCGAGAATGTATCCTGAGTGGTAGAAAGCTAAGGGCATGGCTAGAATACCTGTGCCGAAACTGCTTTTGAGGAGATGGATAAGCGTTTCGAAGTTTCTAAAAAAACGTAAATATTAGTCTTTGTGAAATACAGGGTGATTCAAAAATTGATCACGAAACTTAAGGGAGTGATTTTACTTGACAAAATAAGGGTAGAGCTTCATATAAATTTTTTTCAAAATGTCATTCGTTTTCAAGTTACAAGCCGTCAAAGTTCAATTTTTATTTTGGTACATCATAACTTTTTTATTTTCACAGATATCGCAAAGCTGGGGACGCCATTTTATAGACAATCAAAAACTTAAAAAATAAGGTACTTCTTATTAAAGCCGATAAATCTCACCGTTTAGGCACCAATAGACATCAAAGTGTTCATCAATTTCAGTCAAATTACCTACATACATACAGAGTGTCCAGTAACTCAACCGACAAACTTTACTTATATTATTATTTAAAAAAGATTTTTTTTTTAAATATTTAACAGCCCGTAGTTCAAAAACTAAGACGTTTAGGACATATGTTTATATGATTTTTTTTATTTTCTGTTGTACAAATTGACCAGAATGGATATTATTGATGTATATGGTGGCAGAATTTTCCATCTTTTGAAAAATACAGAATATCGCGGGTGAGCTGGCAATATCTCCTATCTGCTATTCTTACCAAAAATTTGATTTTTTTACAGATTTAAATAATAAAACTAAACAAAAAGTAGCAGATTAAACAGTTTTCTACTCCTTCAAAAATGTTTGAAATCACTTAGGAGGTATTGCGAGATCATAAATACTGTTATTACTGTAAAATATTTAAAAGTCTTTTGGAAAATTGTGTTGGAAAAACATGCTGACAAAAATAGTAGGTGGCCCTAACCAAAATTATTAAACATAACGCATACGACGAAAAGAAATTTAAAATTGGGTTGTATAAGAAATATGCTAGATTTGCGACTGGGAAGTTGATAAATAACCTGTTTGGTTGACTGGACAGGAAGCGTATGCTCAACAATGAATAAAGAGGGGTTTATTGATTTGATAATGTTAATAGATTCTTTGTTTGACCTCCGGACAGTGCGGACGTGCGTAGAGGACTACAAAGTTCTTCCTGGAGTGGCGGCTAGAGATGTCGTACGAACGTTTTTTACCTTCGGGGATCAAGGAAAGATTCACGCTAAATTGACGGCATCTTTCTTCTGGATCTAAGCGCTGTGAGCGAAGATTCCTATAAGCTGATGGTATCCTGTTTGGTGGTGAACACAAGGTATTTCTCAAATGGCAGGAAATAGATGGGCGTGCCATGGGAACTGTCAGTAGTGAAAGTGAAGGTTATACGTAACACCAGTAGCAGATCTTGGTTTGACAGCCGACAATTTATGCATTGCATCGATTGTTGAATTATTTGTTTTGTTTTTGAAATTTCTGGGAGCTACGAGCTCGATTATCCAGATTTTCCGCCGACGAAGTCCTGGAAAGCATAGTCCGGAAGGGGAGAGTGGTGGATTGGACCTGAAGGGACCAAAACCAAGAAAAAAATAGAGAGAGAGAGAGAGAGAGATAATGTTAATATTAAATAAACTAAAAGTTATTAATATTATGGTTATAATAATACCTAAGAATCAATCATATATACTAATGCAAAGTGTTTATTTAGTATGGTATTCTAAATATACATATGCATATAGTCATATATACGTATCTACAAAGTTTAGTTAAATATAGCATAATTAAGAAATCATTTAAAAGATCCCATTGGTTGCCAATTTAAATAATAAAAATAAACATGCAGACATAGTACGTATGCATTTAAAATAATTTTATTATATTATTTGTAGAGTTGATTTGATTGATGTTACAGACCAATAAATACAGCAATTTTTATCAATTTTTTCTTTGTTAGATTCACATTAAGTTTATTTTGTATGCTGTTCTTTTTGTAAAGCTAATAAGAATTATGTTTTGACATGGTAATGACGAATACTCTTAAAGGTTACAGATACAAACATCGGTGGTAGACAGAAGACTGGACAATATGTTAAAAGCTTATGTAATGTAGTAAGAAATATCTGCAAAGAGAAATCACTAATGACTGGGGTTCTTAAAAGAACGGTTACAATGAAAGAAAAATTGTGAAAATAATGGAGAAACATAAAAACAAGATAAAAAAACTCAGATTTAAAAATACCAAACATTTATTACTATTTCGTATACTAAAAAAGATTCGCAGAATCCAAGACAAGTATAATATTAAACCGCCCAAAGAACTATTCTTAGTAAAGGTGTTTTTCTTTGTAAAGGTGGTAAAATATACTTTATGGAAACCAAAGGACCACTCAAAACGTTGTTTACCAATAAATAAATAAATAAAGATAATGGAACTAAAGGATTTTATTGTTACTAAGGCTAATAGGGATAGTAAAAGTACCTTTTCCACGACCGTTAAAAAATGCTGTTTTTTTAATCGTTAACATGAAGTTAAAGTACTCCATTCTAGTACACCACGTAAAGTGTTAAAAAATATATTTTTTTTTTAACAATTCGAAGCTCTTTAAATTAGTGTTTTGTTTCAATGCCTTTTTCAATAAACTTAAATATAAATTTATGCAATGTAAACAGTTAACGCGACATCAACTGAACCAAATGGTCAAGTTACCTTTGATTTCGTCATTATTTCTTTTAGTTCATGTGTCACTAATTTTTAAAATTTGACAGTTTGCGAATAAATTTATTAGAAATTTTTAAAATTAATAGTAATAATAAATTTGGATGACTAAGAAATTAAAAAGGAATTTATACTGTTTTAGTATCGTTTCTACAAAAAGTAAGTATATACAATTTTGTAAAATTAAGTAATAAATGCATAGTTATAAGGAGGATAATTGCCTTTTAAAAAATAAGGAGGCTATGCATTTTTGTTGCAATATAATGGCTCTTCTGCAAAAATTAAAATCAATAAGTTTAGATAAATAAAACATGTATAAAATGGTATTTTGGAAAAAAATTACGGTCGTGGAAAAATATAGTACGTAACTCGCCTAACGGCTTCCATATAACATATTTTGCCGGCCATGTACATTTAATTTACTGGCATTTCCAACACTCTTTAATGGCAAGGCATTGACAAAAAGGTATCAAAAAGGCACGAAAGTGGGCAATTGGCCGTTATTGGGCCACGTGTTGCAGATAATGTGATGGCAACCGTTAATAATAAGTTATGATGACAAAATACGTTTAGGATGATGGCAACCATCATTAATAAGTTGTGATGAAAAAATGCGTTTAGGATAATGGCATCCATTATTAATAAGTTATTGGCAAAAAGATAACAAAAAGACACGAAAGTGGGCAATTGGCTGTTATTGGGCCACGTGTTGCAGATACTGTGATGGCATCCATCATTAATAAGTTATGATGAAAAAATGCGTTTAGGATAATGGCATTTATCATTAAATAAGTATTGCAAGTTTTATAAGATGAATGTCCCAAAAGTTAAATAACATATTTAGAATTTTGTAATCGAAAAAAATGAGAAAAAAGGCAGATAAACTTTATCATTAAAAAAATTACATAATATAAATTTTTATACAGTAACAATAAACCATCAAAAATTAAAGGTATGTAATAAAATTTAAAAAAGATAGTAAATCAAAAGAAAACATTGTAAAATAGTAAGTATTCAAGTGACACTTACACTCAATTTTCAGATCCAAAACATAGGGAGAAATATTTTAAAGGAGTTAAATGTCAAAAAAAAACTATTAAATATATATAATTTTTTTATTAACACGTCTTTAAAACTTTTAATAAGGCAACTCCCTAATTTCATATAATTTTTTTAAGTAACTACAAACTTAAAAGGTTTAAAACAAAATGTTTACAGCTCCTAACAGTCTACTTGAATAACTCGCCTTCTCGACTAACCATCACCAATTAATCACACAACACACACTTATTAGGTAATAAATACACTTAATCATGTCTATTAAAAAACTCTTTAAAAAAAACTGAAAGTTTGAAATCCACGTAGGAAACAATTGCACGAAGCGGTCAACAAAAGAATTTTTCTTCATCTGTCAAAATCGTCAAATCTTGTATTTCGGCTAAGCAGGAAATTTGAATTTGTCACCTTCGGTTGAAATTAACCTAGCTAATTTTACCATCATTTTATTTTTATTTTCTCAAAAATACATAATAAACATTTTGTTTGACTTAATTTTTATTTGCATGATTTGTAACAATAAAATGTTATGAAAAGGCCATTTCCTTTAAATTATGTAAAAAAACATAAAATAATGTTGTTTAGCTGCCATTATAAATAAAACAGATCAAAAAAATTGCTTTAATGTTAGTTAAATACCAATGTTAATAATATGGTTTGAAAAGTATAAATATGCGTTGAAGGTTTGCCTTCAAAAATCCAATATTTATTTGCCTGCAACAAAAAGGCATGCTTTATTTAATCAGGATTGGTATGCCGCCATTTTTGTATGCTTGCCGGCAGTTCGCCTGCATGTAAAATTTATTAGCATTGAGTGTTTATTTAGCGTTGACTTTTTAATACGTATTAGATGTTGGCATAATATTGCCACCAATTGCTAATGCTTTACCATCATTGCCAATAAGAAAAATGTATATTGCCGGCAAATAGTGTTTGCTGGGCTCGTGCTGTCAAACTTCCCATTCGTAAAAAAAGTATCACTTTATGCACTTGTTACATAAATTACTATTAGACTACAATAAATGTGCCAACGGAAATTGCCATATATTCAGAGAAATCTTTTCTATCCTATTTTGGCACCATAACATTTACATTTTTCACCATTGACGTAGTTTCCACATGTCATTTCCAATTTATTTTTATTTTTCACACTGTAATAATTTTTGTATCGGGCGCCAAAATTCCCAGACGGTCACGAAAGTTTTTAGGTTTCATATATTGCTTTCAGAAAGTTACAATTTAATGCAGGTCTTGCATAATAGAGTCTTATCAAAGTAAGTCATCTTTAAAGCTTAATTTAATATTGTTAATAAAATTGTATTATGTTTAAAATTATCATACGAATTTTCCGAGGAGGGCCTAAATACTAACGTACCGTGGGTGTTTTAAGCGAGGTAAGAGGAAGTTTGTTTATACTTGAAGATTTCGGGGGAAGGAAAGACCTTCGCGGGCAGCAGGTTCCACAATCTAAAAACTCTAGGGATAAAAGAACGAACAAAGTGGGAAGTTCGGGGCCTGTCCAGTTGAACCGTAAATGGGATGCATAGGCGCGGCACCACGAGTTACTCTGTTGGGAACTGTGAGTGGAGAAACTATACTGGACAATTCTTCAGAGCAGAAGCCTAGAAGTACCTATAAAAAGCGATAAATCCCCCACAGCCCGACGATGGGCAAGAAACGGAAGCCTTTCTGTAAGTGAAGGATCATTAATTAGACGAATAGCTCTTCTTTGAATAGAATCAAGAATGCTTAGGGTTGTGGGGGACGCCATGCCCCAGATGTCAGAAGAATATTCCAAGGGAGGTCGGATTTGGGACACATATAAAGTGTATAAATTAGAAGCGGAAAAATATTTTTTGCTCGAAGAGCAGCTTTATTGAAGCTGCCGTGGCTATAGATAAAATGTGTTTATGCCAGTTAAAGTTAGTTTCAAATGTGACGCTCACAAGATAGAAGTTGTCTTTGCTCTGTAAAACTTGGCCGCTCATAAGTAGAGGATAAGTATTTGATGACTTTTTTGTGACAATGAATACGATTGTGTTTTGGATGCATTAAATTGGACGAGAATTTGAGCGCCCCAATCCAATATTAAATTAAGATCCTGCGAAAAAGATATCGGTATCGCTCTGCGTTTGTTTTCCAAATCACGTTTAGTGATGGGTTAGGAACTTGAAAACTGGAGTGAATGGTACTATCGTCGGCGGAACTATGAATGGAATTAGTTGTGGACGAGAGAAGGTCGTTGATGTGAAGAAGAAACAATGTTGGTGCCAGAACTGAGCCCTGAGGCACTCCAGCATTTACTTGGTGAAAGCTTCAAGAATGGCCGTTCACAATAACTGATATACGTCGATCATTATGCATTAGCAGTTTTTAAAATAATTGGCTTAAGCCAGCGAATTTTTTAAAAAATTCAAAATTATTAATTTTTCTTTTAAATTTTGCTTTCACTTGTCATTTTTAAGTTGTAAAGCGTAATGTAAAATATTGACAAATACATTTTTTTAATCTCATGCTTTAACTTTAAATTTTGACGTAAAATTCAATTCTCTACAGCATTTACTTATTCAATTTTGTTCTATTTAAAAAAATAAAAGTAAATAGTTCTTGGGTATGTTTCCTATTTTTAGTTATAACTCGCTCTGTATAATACCAATTGGAGTAGAATTTTGTATTTATTAGTTTTGGACCATGCGACCAGTTTTTCCAAAATGTCGATTTAAAATTGCAAAATTTTGGGTCTATTTGTCCTCTTGTAACACCTATCCTGGGGCACTGTATGTATTATGTTGGAGACAGAAGAAAAGTCTTCTTTTTCATAATCAAGCCGATAGAACTTGGAAACTAGCAGTTAAAAAATAATAAAAATGTATGTAATTATCTAATCATATTTATTATAATATTTGTTTTATTTTTCAAAAGTGGGCTTTGTGGTTATAAAAAATACCACATAATGTATGTATATGCTATAAAAGCATTAAACAATTTTCAATAATTTACCGCTCCTGCTGTGGTAAAAAGCTAATAATTAAAGTTTTATAAAAATGTCAAGTCAAGGACAATGTGATATTAAAAAAATTTACAAGCGTTTAATTTTTAGTTTAAATTGTTAACACATTATAATTGTGTAATTATTAAATCGTGGATGCAGTCCTATTCAGTATTAGTAATAACTAATTTCTAATTTTGTTAATTTTATAGCCCAATGAACCTTATCAGTTTTGCTATCTGCTTAAGATGAAAAAAATAAATCTAATATGCAATTTTATTCCTAGACCATAAAATATACATTGGAGAATTTTTTCTCTTAATAAATGGGTCTTATAATTTCTTATTACCAATTATCTAATAACAGCAATATACCTAATTAAATAAGTTATACAGGGTGATTCAAAAATCAATCACGAAACTTAAGGGGGTGATTCTACTTGACAAAATAAGGGTAGAGCTTCATATAATGTTTTTTCAAAATGTCATTCGTTTTCGAGTTACAAGCCGTCAAAGTTCAATTTTTATTTTAGTTTTTCGCCATATTGCATTTATTTTTTAACCAATCCAGTTGATATTTGGCACACAAATCGAGCTTTGCAGATTCTAAAATTTTAAGATAGAAGTACTTTTTTAAATACCGCCAGAGGGCACTTTACCTTAAACTTAAAATTTATTTACATCACACTTTTTTATTTTGACAGATATCGCAAAGCTGGGGATCGCTATTTTATAGACAATCAAAAACTTAAAAAATAAGGTACTCTTTATTAAAGTCCATAAACCTCACCGTTTAGGCACCAATAGACATCAAAGTTTTCATCAATTTCAATCAAATTACCTACATACATACAGGGTGTCCAGTTTTCAACTTCATTCCACTAAGAAAAGAGTCGAACAAGGGGGACCCTGACTACACAAACTATATAATATATTGGAAAGGGCCCCGTTTAGAGGTAAGGAACTTTCTTTTTAGCTTTCAAAATTGTTTTAATAAAGAAACATTAATTTACTGAGATAGTATGGAACCCGACATCTAGCTACGCCACTGGCCATATTGTCAAATGAGATGGCATCACTCGCAAGCGTCAGGAAGAGTTCATTCATGTTTAGTTTGCGATATGAGTAAAAACCCGCGGGCGGCGTTGCCAGACTTGACAAATAACCACACATTTTAAGAATTTAGCTTTTTAAAAAAGTTAATAACTAATAATATTTAAACATATTTAGTTTGTTATCATATCTAAAAATAATAGAAATATATTTATTGTTTATTTAAAAGGTATAATACGAAATCATTTAATATAAGCTAATCCAATAATTACTTGTGGTTAGTAAGTTTAGAGTGGCAAAATTAAATTTGGCAAACAGCATTTTAGCGCTTTTACTGTGATGTATTGATGACAACAGCTCAAATGTAAACAAACTTGGACCATTTGTCGTTGATTTTACCATACCAACATTTTGTTTCTACGATGGGTTGACATTTTATTATTTTTGATTTATAACAAAAACAATTAAAAAAAATATATTTTGTTTAAACGCAACAAAACTTTATTAGAGCATAAGTGATTTACTTTTTAAATTACTTATCTTTTAAAGTAGTTTAATTGACTACAAATATTTTTATTTTGTAATAAAGAAAATGGATTAGGTATATTTAAAATATAGTATTTTAGGATACTGCGTTTTTAATAAAATATGGTTACTTACGTGGTTGGATGTTCAATATCACCATGATCGTATGGATCATAATGCTCACTTTCTTTTCTTTTAAGCTCACTAAGCTCGATAGCATAAGTTTGTGCGTTAACTTTAGGAGTCAGTTGTTCCCTTGAATTGATTGCTGCCGAAAAACTGTAACAAGAAAATTCGATTAGAAAAAAAACTCTACTTTGCAACAAAAAGATATCCACTATATTTTACGAAAAATCCCTAACTTCACACATAGATGGAGGTAAAAATACAAACAATGTATTTCGCATTAAAAAGCCTGGTTTTTTATACAGGGTGTTTACGAATAACAAGATGATTGTTAAGGTGTAAATCCATTTAAAGCAAAACAGGGGAAAAACGTGTTAAATCACAAAAATTGCTAATTCAAACTACTTAGAGAGAATGGTAGGTCTAAGTGTACAGTATCTATACTGCTTGAGCAAGCAGTTTTCGTATATCGGCGAGTAATAGACTAACAAAACAAGCAGTATTAGTCACTCATGTTTACATCCGGGATTTAGTTAGATTGCCTCTTTTCCTCACATTGCCTATGGGTTATGTTATTTAGCTCAACCTGTATACCAGACAATGCAGGGGAAAAACGTGACGACTCTCTTGTAATATTAAAAAATCTTATCAGGGTACTGGTGCTAAGTCAATAAATAAACAATAGAGACATTTTGCACCTCTTAAAATAACAGACGTTTTTGGCCTCCTTATGGTTATCGTTATTAAACATAACGATTATGGCAGCAGTTTAAGACAGAGATTTTGCAGCCTCTTTTAAGAAATTTATCTTGCGTCTGCGCTTTCGACACATAACCTTATTTTTGCCTGTGGTTCACCGATTTTAAAGTTAACGAAAAATCTGTATTTACTTTTATTCTTCATAAGATATAAATTGATATTTAAATATATGCAAGCACTTCTGTTAATTTCGTTTTTAAAGTAGATGCAAACAATACATTATAAGCAAAACACAAAAAGTAAGGTTAAGTTTGGTAGTAGAATAAAAAGCAAGTGTGCCAGATTGTAACATCTAAATTAATTACTGATTAAGAATATCCGTAAAAGTGCAAGACCGTTTCAATTTCTTAACACTATTTGATTTTTATTACTGATAAAGATATTACGCTAATTAGAGCCTTTATATAAATGATATTTTAATTAATACGGCAATAAAATTTTAACCTTTTAAATAATTGATATTAAAATTTCTACAATCCGGCAACCACGCAGTTTAACAATAACGATAAGCTCTTCGGTATTCATCCGTAATTAAAGGAGTCCGGTATGGTTAATAACGATAACGGATCATGTTTGAGATACTGCGCAGCCTCAGAATAACGTTTACCACAACGGAATTACAAAATAAGGGGTGCAAAATGTCTCTAATGACAATGTGGTAAAGTACCGAATAGGTATTTTGTTGCGCGGATCATTTTGGAGTTGGAAATTTAATAGTTTTAACATGATGGTAAATAAATAAGCAGTACGCAAATTGAGTAGTTATAGTAGCATTTCTTTACTTAAAATTCGTTTTCTGTAAAAAGTGGAAAAAATGACTTAACACGGTTTTCCTCTGTGGTCTTCATTTGTGAGTTTAAGATAAAAGCTTTAAATAAACCTATGTTTAAAAATGTAAGATCTTAAAGTTTAGATAAGGTTAGATTTGACTTAGTAAATTTTGATAAAAACTTGTGAAATTAAATCTAACCTACTTTAAGTTGTCACATTTACATTTTTAAATAACATCCATTGTTATAGGTATCCAATAAAACAGAGAAATAGAGTTTCATACTTGTTTAAAATGTTGTTTTGTTTCTATAAATACTTATTGAGATTTTGTAGAGAACTTGACACTCATTTAGATCTTCATTCTTTTTGCGGCGAAGCCCACAGCCAAACATAATTTTAGCATTTAACTTGGCTCCCGATTTTTACATTTATGTTGTTGGTGAGAAATATTACTCTTTGTAAAGAAAACTAGGCAGGTATTAGGATTTATTTTTTTTGCGTTTCCGCTGCGTAGTTTTTTTTATGCCATTAATGACAGTGCGCATTGCCCATTCATTATCTGCTACCTTTTTAACCCGCTTCCAGTTTATGCTTAAATTAGCCAAGTCTGGGCGATATAACAATCTGGCGCCGATGGCCTGTTTTTGTATGGAGATACCATATATTTTTTTATCTAATTTTAATTTTAAATTTCTGTTATATAGCAAATATAATAATACATATATTGGAATAGTTTTAAATTTCCACAGTGTAACCTCTATAACTCAAAACTTAAGGGACCGCCAATTTATTTCGAGCTAAAGAGAATTCGAGTTAAAGAATATAAATCATATAAGTCAATTATAGCAAATGAGCAAGGGACAGCATTAAACTTCGACTTAGATAGAATTTCGACTTGTGGAGGTTCGAGTTGAGAAGTTCGACTGTACTTGTAAGGCTTTAAACGCTACAATTATTTTTTTAGTATGGGGACTATTTATCGGATTTTTTTCTATGCTTACACACAATTGCCGAGCTGCTTCCCAAATTTAATATTTCTAGCTCATCTGGGAGTGGGTTAGGTTTTTGATCTATATGTCAGTCAGTCAGTCAGTGGAAAATTGATGACTTTTGGACCTTTATATCTTTATAACCGTTTGAACTAGCTAGTTTCATGTGTTTGCGTTAAATATGTTTTGAGTTATGGAGGTGCAAGTGGTGGTGGTAAAAGTGGCATCAAGTGGTTATATTACATTTGGCGCGCTTAAACTTGCGTGATACGATGCCGCGTGTCTAGATAACGTGGTAATTGATAAAAAATGTTTTTTGGTGGTTTCACAAGACCCTCTTGTGAAAAGTGTTTTAAAATTAAGGTAAGAAACTATAAAAATAGTAACTTTTTTTTAAGTAACTGCGATATTACTATTTGTGTCCCTCCTCCTTATCTTTATAATTATAAGAATAAATTCCACACATTTTACTTAGTATGCTGCAATCGCAATTCATAATAGGTAAAACATTTCCGAAGGTTAAATAATCTTGTTAGTTCAGAAAGTAATAGTTGAATATTTTACTATAAAAAATAAGGCAAGAACAACTGTTTTTAAATAAATTAAATTTTAAGGATCAGATAAATAAAATGTTAAAAAAATTACAACCATGGATGTAATGTTTACAATTCCGACTTTTAAACGTTTGAAAGTGTCACTTTTTTGAATTCTACTTTTATTCCACGAGAGGAAAGTAACCTTAGCAACCGTCGCGAAAATTTAAAAAGTTGCCATTTTATAGTTATTTATTAGATAAGTGAGTTATATTACATATAAGTCACGCAGAAAAGTTAACTCTCGAGCCCGAAGGGCGAGAGATCGTAAGTGGCCCCATTGTAATGACTTCGTATCTAATATCACGTGTCTTAATCAACACTTTCGTATAAATCGTTTTTAATATCGAAAATATTTTGAAAACGTCATCCATTATTTAGTGACTTATCATTATCAACACCAGCAACAAAATTTTGTATTGTCTATAATTCACTATTCGAGCTAAAGTGCGTGGCTCACTCTAAGTGACTTTTAAAGTACACA
Organism: Listronotus bonariensis; assembly: GCA_014170235.1. Taxonomy (NCBI): domain Eukaryota; kingdom Metazoa; phylum Arthropoda; class Insecta; order Coleoptera; family Curculionidae; genus Listronotus; species Listronotus bonariensis. The sequence continues at coordinate 37,696 of JACEGR010006685.1, forward strand.
TTATATCCTCAAATCTGATCAATTATGTAGATATTATAGTAAGGTTTAAGTGTTGGATAAAAAGTATTTTATGCTTTATTTCTTTTCTGAGAGATTAAATTTAAACGAAATATTATTTGGCTTTTCTCCAGAATAAAATAAAAAAGTTTATTTTTATTTTTATTTTTTTAATTAGATTTAAATAATTTCAACCGAGTGCTAATGAACCTTTGTTTATAGATTGAAACCTTTGTATTGTAAGTAACTTAATAATAAATATTTTATTATTTTATTTCTTTTAAAGTAATAATAACTTTTATTATATTGTGTCAGAGCAGAATAGTTCTACATAATGTATAAAAGTTTTAATTTTCATAAAATGTTAAATAAACTTTTTAATTTTATTCTGGAGAAAAGCCAAATAATATTTTGGTTTAAACTTGCCATTTGACAGAAATTTAGACGTGGCGTACTTATTTGACAAATTAATAGTAATTATTGTAATAAGTGTAAAAAGTGATAAAAAGTTTTTTTACGAAAGGGAATTTGATTATATTGCAACAAAAAATCACAGTCTTCTTATTTTTAAGAGACTATAAACCCCTTCATAACTATGCATTTATTATTTAATTTTAGAAAATTGTATGTACCAAAGTCGGTCTATATAGGGTCGCGACATTCGGCCATATTGCTTTGACGTGTTATGACGTCACATCTCCCATTTTTGGCCATGTTGTTCAGTGCCGAAGATATACAGTTTATTGTATTATTAGAACAACCGTTTACACAACAGTTTTTAATTATTATTAATTTGTAAATGCTTTCACTTTAAATAAAAAACATTTGAAATTACGTTTTTCAACAAATATCAGTTTCAAAACAATGCAAAATGAAATGCGCAAATTCTAGACGGTACTGGATTGATCATGGGCTTTGATTTTACCCAGTCTTGACAACTTTTTCCCTGTAGTGTGCCCTTTCTTGCGTCCCCGACCTCGAACCGCCTAAAAGTTGACGACGTGTGCTACTTTTGTTGAAATAATACTAAAACAGTATAAATTCCTTTTCAATTTCTTAGAGAGCCAAATTCATTATTACTATTAATTTTCAATAATTTCTATTTAATTTATTCGCAAACTGTTAAATTTTAAAACTAGTGACACATGAACTAAGAGAAATAGTCACGAAATCATAGAGTAACTTGACCGTTTGGTTCAGTTGATGTCGCGTTTACTGTTACATTGCATAAATTAATATTTAAGTTTATTGTAGTAGGCACTGAAACAAAACACTATTTCAAAGTGTAAAAAAAAGCTTCAGAAGGTTAAAAAGTTACTTTTTTAACACTTTATATAGTGTATTAGAAAGGAGTACTTCAACTTCATGTAAAGGTAAAAAAACAGCTTTTTTTTAACGGTCATGAAAAAAGATAATTTTAGGGTAACGCAACATTTTTGATTGAAAAAAAAAACTTTTTTCTCTCGACAGGTTAAAGGTTAAGAAATATATTTTTAAGGAATTAAGAATATTAAGATTTGTAGTAAAGAAACTTTCAGTTTGGTTTGAATTAACTATACATTCATGATCAGCAAATAAAAACATGTTTTTCGTTCGGAATATTTTAGCATTTAACACATCAGAATCATGAACTTTGTCATAATTTTATCTATTCATATGTACTTTAACTAATTTTTGCACAAAGATGATAATTGTATACTTAACATTAAATTCCACGAAATAATGTGTGTCTTTTCACGTATTCACAAATAAATTAACAGTATTTTTCTTAAAGCAAAGAAATACTTCCTGGTTCGAGATAAAAATCTAGACAATATGAAAGCTTATGTGTGCTATGTTTCATGATAATAATAACCATGACCATACGGGATGAGAATTTGTTCACGTCACCGAACATTTTGGTAACTTTTTAAATGTATCCCACCAAAAACATAAATGTTAAAAGGAGAGCCAAATTCAATACTAAAATTATGCTTGGCTGTGGGCTTCGCCGCAAAAAAAGGTAGATCTAAATGGGGGCCAAGTTCTGTACAAAATCCAAATATGTATTTTTGTACGACGGGGCGTAAAATATAATTTTACGCCTCCATTTGAAGGCGTAAAATTGCACTTTTACGCCCTAGGGTAAAAAGTATCAAAATCGACTGTATTTATAAATGAGGGTGTAAAATAGCACTTTTACACCCCAGGGTAAAAGCATAAAAATGCCCGCATTTATAAATTTATAAAACAATAATGAAATTATATATTGCCCATTTTTTTTTGTAAAACAACAATTTATTTAATTAATTATATCTTAAAAGTTTACTTATTACAATTAAAACAATTAAAAGCTGGAAAATTTTCTCCTAACTACAGAGAATGCTTGTATATTTTCAGTCGTACAAAAAATATTGTTTGCGCCTCTGGCGTAAAGCACTTTACCCCCACAACTTTCAATCGTGGGCGTAAAAGTGCTATTTTACGCCTTTGGTACAAAAATAACTATTATAAGATCAAAATAACATTATAAACAAGTATAAAATTTATTTTTTTTGTTTTATTGGATACCTATAACAATTGCTGTTATTTAAAAATGTGAGATTCGTCCCTCCCACTGCGTGGTGGATATACACCTCACAATTTGAGTACGTGACCTAATGCTCATCTATGTGTCAGTTAGTCCCATACTTTTGTTGGTATAGAACGTGAGCATAAGTTAGTTAATTGTGTTTAGTTGTTTGTTAAACATTTATGTTTTTATTATTAAAGTGTTAGTATAGAGTCTTGTTAACTCCGTCACCAGGGAGCGGATCACTTTTAGATTTCAAAGAACCACTATTATTTTAAGACTATTTAACATAAATACAAAGCTTTTACAAATTACTTAGATATGTTACTAAAGTTATTGATATTAATCAGTATGTGCCTAAACACAGGAAAATATTTTTTTATTTATAGCCGCACTGCCATTTAAAGGCTATATTTCAAATTTAAAAAAATAGGTGTTTTTCAGTATTTAAAAAATTACATACTTCCAAATAAAAAAAAAACAAATCAATTAGGTTTGGGTATTACTAAGGCAACATCTGCATTGCTTTAAAAGATTGCGTCGGGGTTTCTTTAGAAACTTGTGTTACTCGGCTTTCAATTATTCTGTTTCAATCCCCAGTTACACAAAACTTTTTAATACACAATTAAGCTAAAAAAACGGAATACCATTAATTAATTTAATAAGCAGTTTTAGGCAAGGTTTTTTTTAAATGGCTTTTTGTTAAACATTCTAAACCCCCATTAGTTTAATCGTTTTTAAAAATGTTTTGTGCAACCAGGTATAGACATTTTATTACAGGTTGATCCAAACGTGACATCTACTAACAATATTTTACCGTTCAAAGAATGGGTAAAATTTTTAGTTTGTAATATTTTTAATAAAGAAATATTTAAATTCCCAATTAGTGTATTATTCTTTTGTTCCGTTTTCCACACATAAAAAAGCTGCATAATTAGTTACTATAAAAGTCTATCTCTCCTTAGCGCCTTGGTGCGGTTTAACCTTTTACAAATTCAAAATATTACGATCCATACATTGGTGCAGATGTTCCATTTATTTTTCTCAAGGTCATAGAAACAAGTAAGCGTAATTTGCCGCACTTTCGCATCTGTATATTCGTATATAACAAGTAATTTACTGAAATGATATAGAAATTATATAAAAATTACATTATAGAACATTCCGAGCTTTCATTGTAATTTTATTTTTGATCCAAGGATGTTCAAAAATAAACCAACTATTAAAATATTTTCTTAAGACGTTGTAAATTAACTAGTCAACTTAACTTAATTTACTGCACCACTAAAACAAGTGGATAAATAAAAATCATATTTTGTCCAAACGTTTACAAACAATGCTCTTGATCCCATTATTAAAAATGTGTGTTTTTTGTTTATCGATTTAAGGTTAAGTGATTTTTCTAATATCGATGAAAATAAGTGGTAACCAAATAAAAAATATCAAAATAATAATTATACAGGGTATCCACGAATATGAGGGCAATCTCTCGGATCCTTATAGGACACGTGAAAATAATGTATCAAGTTCTTATAATTTTTTTTTCCTGAAGGATAAGAATGAACTCTATGGGGATCTCGGAAACCGTAAGAGATACGAAGTCGGTTAAATGGGAGAAAAGTTGTGCATTTATTCGCCGAACAATATGCCTTTTAGAAACTTTCAAAATTCCGAGTACTTCCGAAGATATACGGAAAAAACCGAAATTTTGTAAAATAGATTTTATTTTTCCTTACATTATTAGAAGAGATACCTCAAAATAGATTGCACATTTACATTGCCACTTTTTGTCAGCTACAAGATGGCGGTTTCAGATTTGACATCTAATGTTTCGTCTTCAGCTGACAGATGTCAACTTCATTTTTCTTATGGGCGCCATATTGGATTTTTACGTGAATAGGTAGTATTTTCCACTATGGTTTCAACGACGTATAACACTTAATATTTTTACGACGTTTCGAGCTAAAAAACCTTCATCAATGGTAGCTGATGATTATTGAGGAGAAACGAAACGTCTGATTACATGTCGAAACTCAAATAATGTGGCAAGAAAATGTAGAATTAATTTTTATCTATCGCTTTCAATCGAAACCAAGAAATATCAATTAATGCAATTATTGGTGTTTGTCAGATAAAAGTGATGTTATGAAATCAATATTTTTCTTGTTTCAATTAACAACAAATAAACACTCACTACAAAGTAAAACAACATTTAATAATAATGCAAATTCATGAACAATAACACTTTATCTAATTCAATATCAATGATCCACAAAAAATTATTTCTGGTTTTCAAAAATACCTCCTTCATTTTCCAAACATAAATAACAACGATAAACAATTTCTCTCATTACATTTTCTAACATGCCCGGTGTTATCTTTCTAATCGCTGTTCGTATTTCAGCTTTTAATTCTTCGGTGCTTTGAAAAATTTTCCAGTAGACTTCGTTTTTAAGGTACCCCCATAGAAAAAAATCCAGAGGGGTGATATCTGGGGACCGTGGAGGCCAAATTATCGGACCATGAGTGGCAATTAAGTTATTTTCAAAGCGGTTTCTTAAATATTCCATATTATTTCGTGAATTGTGAGGAGGAGCCCCATCCTGTTGAAACCACATCTGGTTTGTTACTTGTAGAGGAAGGTCATCTAAAGCGTCTTCTATTTCATTCATTAACAATTGCCCGTATCTCTCGGAATTGAGTGTTTCTTCATAAAATATGGGTCCAATGATTCGGTTTGCAAAAATACCACACCAGACATTTGTTCCAAAACGGTTCTGGTACCTGGATGTTCGATATCGACTTTCATTATTCGTTGACCAATAATGTCTATTTTTCTATTAAACATTCCATTATTTGAAAAATAACTTTCATCAGTCCAGAGAATTTTATGAGGGAATTCCGGATTTTCATCACATTGTCTAGTGAACCACTCGCAAAAAGTAAGTCTGCGCTCTTTATCTCCAGGATGCAATGCCTGGCAGATGCGGTATTTATATGGGCGATATCCTGCTCTTGAAAGAATTCTTTGACTCACAGATTTCCTAACACCATGTTCATTTTCAATAATGCGAAGCCCTATAGAATCATCTTCTTCAACAGCCAGCAACACTGTCATAACCTGTTCAGGATCATGGTTTTTTACGATGTAATACTGGTTTGTCAAATGCGCCATGCTCTTTTAAGTTTTCGACTAATCGTCTATAAATGGACCGTCCAGGTTGACGCCGTTCAGGATATTTTTGAAAATAAGACATCTCTGCTTGAGCACCGTTTTTGTTACTCTCGATATAACAACAAATCATGTCAAATTTTTCTTCATTCGAATAATGTGCCATCTCTTTTATTTGTATAATTCAACGGTTTAAAATAACACAACACAACACAGATTGACATTTGCAAATGAATAATGTCGATTTCACAAGTGACAGATCGAAACACTAGCAATTGTTTAATTCCAAAGCCGCCTGTCTATGCTATAGCTAAAAGGATGTTCTTTGATGGGGTAGACAAATTAAGAATTAAGAGCTGAAATGCGAGCAGCAATTAGTTGCAGTAAATGTTTAATTATTGATAATCGAAATAAGGAAAAATAATTTTTTTATAACATCGCTTTAAACATTTAGTAAACAAAAGAAATGAATATTATCTGACAAACACCAATAATTGCATTAATTGATATTTCTCGGTTTCAACTGAAAGCGATAGATAAAAATTAATTCTACATTTTCTTGCCACATTATTTGAGTTTCGACATGTAATCAGACGTTTCGTTTCTCCTCAATAATCATCAGCTACCATTGATGAAGGTTTTTAGCTCGAAACGTCGTAAAAAATATTAAGTGTTATACGTCGTTGAAACCATAGTGGAAAATACTACCTATTCACGTAAAAATCAATATGGCGCCCATAAGAAAAAATGAAGTTGACATCTGTCAGCTGAAGACGAAACATTAGATGTCAAATCTGAAACCGCCATCTTGTAGCTGACAAAAAGTGGCAATGTAAATGTGCAATCTATTTTGAGGTATCTCTTCTAATAATGTAAGGAAAAAATAAAATCTATTTTACAAAATTTCGGTTTTTTCCGTATATCTTCGGAAGTACTCGGAATTTTGAAAGTTTCTAAAAGGCATATTGTTCGGCGAATAAATGCACAACTTTTCTCCCATTTAACCGACTTCGTATCTCTTACGGTTTCCGAGATCCCCATAGAGTTCATTCTTATCTGGGACACCCTACAACCTGTAAAAATAACAATTTCCACTTACACGATATTTACGACTTTTTTTCTTCTTCAAAACAGCCCACGAAGACCTATGCCTAAGTAGGTACCAAAGTACCGTCAAGTTAGCATCTTTTCTTCTGTTCCGTTAATGTTAAGCCGCGTACAGACGGGTGTAAAGTCCGTTTTACAGTCGGCAAGTTCTTTCTGCAACTTGCAAGAAACTTGTGATAGACATGCGCAGTACGCGAACAGCTGATTTTTGGCAGCGTATTCTGCAACTTTATTGCGACTTGCAACTTTACCAGTAGGACCGATTTTTCTTGCAGTTGCAACTGCAAGTCTGGGAAAAATATGGTTATTTTAGTGGTACCAACCCCACCCAAAGTTACTAGTTGAGTGACCACCACCTTCTTGCTTTTTCTTGAATTTTCATCCCCCAAGAGGGTAGCGGCAGCAATAATGAGGCAAATTGTAGCCGCGGTGGCTCTTTTTCGTTCGATTTTTTCATTTTTGACAGCTATTCTAAATACCGGTCAATAGCTAGGTTAGGTTTTAACTTTATTTTCACATTTTTGCACGTTGGTACCTTGCCCTATTTTTGCAATATTAAAAAGCGAATTGCCGACTGTAAAACGAATCTGCAATAAACTTGCAGCAAGTTTATTGTTGAAAGAAAGTTGAAACATTGCCGACTGTAAAACGGACTTAATGCAACCTGCAATGCAACATGCAACGCAACAAGATTCACACGTTGGACAGTTGCGCGTGATGCGCACTGGAACGTTCGTCGCTATCCGCATACAGGTGTCGTTTTTTGTGCAAACACAAAGGCGTTCGATGTAAGTTTGCAGTATTTGCTTGGGCGTGTTTGAGTGTTATTGCAAGAAACAATGAAAAACGAAGTTAAAATGTGGATCAATCAATTTTGTAAAATCGTTTCTGCTGAGTGGACATCTTTTGATTTTCCGGTTTTTTCCAAGTTATACACTGCATTCCAAATAAAACAAGCCACCCTCTATAATTCCGTTATTTGTACACGATGTACACTTATAGAAAAATCCTAAAACACGTCAATTTTTATTTTTGGGGGACACATTTTTGTATAAAAATTTACTTGTCCTAGGTTATCTCCTCCCCCCACCAGAGTTGGGTCGTATTCGAATACTCAGTATTCTGAATAGTATTCAGAATACATTTTGCCGATATTCGAATAGTACTCGAATATATTTGTGTGTTTGGTATTCGGTATTCAGCAGAATACTATTTTGCTTAGTATTCGGGTTACTGCATTCGAATACTTTAGAAGTATTCAACGAATATTTTTTTGAGTATTCGAATACCGGCGTTTCGAGTATTCGAATATCAAAAAGTATAAGCAGTATTCGAATACTAAAATTGTCATGATTTGATTAGGAAAATAAGAAAAGGGATAGGAAAAAAGAGGTAAGGACCTTTTTTTGTCTTCAATTTTATCATAGGTTTTGTTTAGTAGTATTCGAATACCGATTCCGGGTATTCATGTATTCGAAAACTTTTTTTCTTCCAAGTATTCATATATTCGGTTTTCGAATACTTTCTTCTTTTTCCGGTATTCGTAATCGTATTCGAATACCGATTTTTAGTATTCTGCCCAACTCTGCCCCCCACCAACACAATTGTCAAAACGTTTAAAGGGTTTAAAATTCTCTTTTAACAGACTTTATTTTTTCAAATTGGTTTAGTAGTTTTTGAGAAAATGTAAAAGATAAAAGAAAATATAAAAATAAAATTTGGTACTGAGGTATATGTGCAATATTTTATAAATTCGGGTGTTTTTATTACTTCCGGTTTAGCAGAAATTGTTTTAACTTTCCTATTTAACATAGGACACCCGTTATATTTTTATTTATTTGAATAGACAATGCCATTTCAAGTACAATGACACTCTATTGGCTATCTTTTGACATTTAACCTATAAACATTTTTAATTTTTGGTTTAGCATTCTATTGATACGATAAAATTGTAAATTTTGGTCCAAAAAATCAGGGAGAAATAGCTGAAACAATTTTTTTTTAACTACTTTTTTTTATCTTTGGACAAATCACGAAGGCTAAAAGCCTAAATACTAACGTACCGTGGGTGTCTTAAGCGAGGTAAGAGGGAGTTTATTGACACGGGACTTAAATACTTGAAGATTTGGGGGAAGGAAAGACCTCCGCGGGCAGCAGGTTCCACAATCTAGAAACTCTAGGGATAAAAGAACGAACAAAGTGAGAAGTTCGGGGCCTGTCCAGTTGGACCGTATAGGGATGCATACGCGCGGAACCACGAGTTTCTCTGTTGGGAACCGTGAGTGGAGGAACAATACTGAACAATTCTTCAGAGCAGAAGCCATGGAAGTACCTATAAAAAAGCGATATATCCCCCACAGCCCGACGATGGGCAAGAGAGAGAAGCCTTTCTGTAAGTGAAGGATCATTAATAAGACGAATAGCTCTTTTTTGAATAGAATCAAGAATGCTTAGGGTTGTGGGGGACGCCATGCCCCAGACATGAGAACAATATTCCAAGGGAGGTCGGATTTGGGACACATATAAAGTGTATAAATTAGAAGCGGATAAATACTTTTGGCTCGAAAGAGAAATCCAAGCTTTTTTGAAGCTGCCGTGACTATAGATACAATGTGTTTATGCCAGTTAAGGTTACTTTCAAATGTGACGCCCACGAGATTGAAGGTGTCTTTGCTTTGTAAAACTTGGCCTCTCATAAGTAGAGGATAAGTATTTGTATTTACTACCTGGACCAAAATTTAACGTTTTATTACATTTATATATCCTGACACCTGTCACATGTTTCTTACACTTTATATAAAAAAATACTGCGAAACCATTGCAAAATGTATAACAATAAACGATTGAAGTACCCAATAACTCAGTTCATTGTTATGAAAATTTTTATTATAATTTTTAGATATTGCACCTACAGATAACAAAACCTTGATTAATGTGAATTATTTGTATATTATTTCATACGTATTATTTTTGCCTAATTGATGTACAATATTAAAAGGTTTGTTAAGATAACAGAAATTAATAATGACTGTTTTTTTTTATGGAGATTGTTTCCATCAAACTAATTTGGAACATATGTACATATTTTGATAACTTCTTTTAGGTTATTGCTATGTAGATTGCCATATTACGTACCTACAAAGCTAAAATATTAACAACATGTCCTAACTATTTTCAAATCTTACGATATACACGTCATTCTACTTCAAAACGTTTTATTAGGTTTTAGTGTGTTAAACACTAGCAGGTAGGAATTAGACAAGCAACACATAATTTAGGAGCTTGCATCACAGCTATAGTACAGAAAATAAGGCTCAAAAAAAGGTAAAACCTGGCAATTCTATGGTCCTGCATGGATTGACTTGAAATTTTAACAGAAGGCAGGGAATAGCCCAAGATACAAAACCTATATCGAACCGAAGAGCGCCAAAACCCTAGCGGTGGATGCCACCCCCTCCTAGGAGGTGACAAACTTTTATGGCATTTTAACTACAGAAATTAATTAAAAAAATATTTTTTTGCGAATAACTCGAAAAATTATGCATTTAATTAAAAACTCTGAAAAGCAATATTGTAGGTTTTAAAAAGACAAATAAAAGGGTAAGGGTTAATTTTAATTAGGGGTAGTTAGGGGCTTGTCTTAAATTATTTTTTCATAGAAAAAATTAAATACTGACCTTATTTTTATCAAATCTCACTTAATTTTTGCGGTAAAAACTTTGTTGCTTTAAAAAAGATTCCATGAATTTTCTTTAAAATATGCAGCGTTTTCCCGTTATTTCACTTTAAAATCTATCAAATTTTTAACATTTAAGGAAAAAAAGTAAACCATTAACCAGTTAGGACAACGTGAGTGTTAAATTATATAAATATTATTTAATCAACAGAAGCAAAACCAGCTAGGCCAGCAGTTACTTTTCATGACATCGTTAACGCATGCATGTGGGCAGTAGGGGACTATTTGATGAAACGTTACATTTTGTTGGGCAATCATCCTCTCGGTTTATTTGGGCAATTATCTTTTGAAAATTAACCGAGAAAATCCCTGTTTGCAATAGCTATTTATGTGTCAAGGGCGTTACTGAGGACTGGTATAATGCCCTGAAGCGGGCGCAGAGGCCAATACTCGGGCTATTTCTAATCTAATGGGCATTATAGTCCAGTAGAAGCCCGTGGTATGCAATAGCTTTTTATGTTTTGCCCAAAAGAGTTTTTCAGTGACTAATTACATTGACTGATTCGCTGTGCGAAGCTGAGTTGCACCTGCACCTGTATACGTAAGTGGACAATGACTGGTGTTAAGTTTGGCTTTGATGTTTCTATCGGTTAGTCGGTTGGCATTTTTTATTTAACGATTTGCTCAAAATGGAAAGCAAGAAATTCCACAAAATATAAGAGAAAAGGCCATAAAAGCGACCGGAAAATCTTTGACCAGCAATCAAGTGCATCAGTACGGTCGGGCGTACTATTTGGTGACTTGGAAAGATAAGCGAAACGGCTAATTCTCCAAATAACCGAGACCGCTTTAATGGCATATTTCCCAGGAACTGTGGTGAGCCATTGATTTTATTCTTAATACGCTATGTTTGCATAAACCAAATCTGTACTGTGAGAGAAATAAAATTGGATAAGCTAATAAAGGTTTCATATTAGCGCATTAGCATTGAAATAAGCGGGCATTATCATAATGCCTGCCTAATACTGCCCTAGGTGTGATAGCAGGTATTATTGCTACCATAACATATTCCGTTTCTAAGATATTACGAGATCAACAATAGATGGGTAAAAACCACAAATAAATTTTTGATGATATTGGTCAAATCAACACATTTATTTTCTGCTACCCTAGCAAGCTGCCAACAACGAAAATTGTTGTAATAGAAGAAAGTTGGTCGTCTCGTCAAAATATAGCAACTTACAAAAAATAAGCTTGTTAGTAATGAGTTGGAAAAATGGTCCGGAAATCACTAACAGTAAATACGATGATTTAAAAAATATATTAAGGAGTACGGAATACTACTGTTTCTTTAAATGTTTTCCAAATATATTACGCAAGTATTTTTATAAAAATAGAAAATGTGTATGACAAAAAAGCGTCAAACACCTTTGTGAAATATGTTATTTTTAAATATTTCAGTGGAAAAAATTGGCAACGCATCCAAAAAATTATTTTGTAAACCCTATAACATCTGATACAAATAAATAATATTTACCATGTATTTTATTTTATAATGTGAATTAGTTCGTAAGTATTGTTAAAATTATATTATTCTTCTAAATAAACAGTATTAGTGTTCTTTTTTTCTACTAAAATAGAGATAAAAGAAATGACGCTTAAATAGTTTTGACGTACTTGACGCCTGTGACTTTTTAAAGAATTTTACAATGTCTTAAAATGGTTATGAATAGGGACCGGATTATATGCAAAATAAAAAGCTTAAAATATGCATGAAAAGTTACAAAATGATAGACTTAAGAAAATATCTCTTTATTTCAATTAATTTCAGTGTTGAATTTACATATTTTTTACTGGGGGAAACAGGGCCTGACTAACCATTAGGCTCATTAGGCTGCATCCTAGGGCTCGAAGATTTGGAGAGCGCTGAAATTAAAAGGGAAACAGTAGGTGAAGACGTGTCTACCGCTTCAGCGCTGGGAATAGGGGGCTAAATTTTAATCGAAAAATTGCGCGATTTCAGAGTTGAGTTGAGGCCCTTTTTTTGGTCTTAAAATTTTTTCTTCCAGAAATCCAAAAAATTTCGTTTGCTTCACTTTTCAAAAAATGTTTCGTTAGGACCTTTTTTTGGAACCCAAAAACTTTTATGACCATCTTACAGGGGGGCTTTTCTATTAGCCTAGGGCGGTCACAAGTTCTAATCACCCGTTGGGGGAAGGTTTCTTAAGTGACCAAAAAATTACATATAATCTGGTCTTTAGTTATGAAGAGAGACTGGATTATATGCATATTGCATACCATCTTCATAGGTAAAAGCATATTATCAGTAAAACATGATCATGGTGCATATAATCAATACATTTTTAAATATTTTTGGAGTGCATGGGGGATTTATCCTCCGGAACAAAGAAAAAAGTACAAGAAAAACATAAGTTGGCGATAATTTGCAATATGTAAATTCAACTGAAGTGTTGTTATTTAAGTTATTTAATGTTGCATATTCTGCCACTTTTGATGCAAATTTAATGCAGTTTTCATGCATATTTGCTCGCATATTTTAAGCTTTTTATGTTGCATATAATTCGGTCCCTATATGAATATCGCAATTTGTTATAGGTATAGCAGAGAATACTCTAAACTGGGCAATACTATTAGACCGAGATTGTTTGCATCCATTAATACATTTAGTTAAACAGTAGGTACTTTAGGAAATTTTAAAATAAAATAGTTGAACTGGAAGATAGTAAACCTTCAAGCCAACCTGATAAGGTTGTATCTGAAAAAAATATTGATGCTGTGATGAAACTTATTGCATAAAATCAACGAATTATACACCGCTACAATAGATTTTCCCGAGGATTATCCGGTGCCATTCAATACTAAAGGAGTTTGCTGGGAAAGGAATAAAACATGGCTTTTTCATTAGACATAATTACAAAATTAAAGTATGGCTATTTAAAAACGAAAACTCTTTGATCATTTGCGGTTCTAGAATATTCATATTATTTTATCTAAAACCTCAGACACACCTTACTAAATATTTTTATTTTTTTTTAACATTGGGCAATCCACGAAGGCTGAAAGCCTAAATACTAACGTACCGTGGGTGTCTTAAGCAGGGTAAGAGGAAGTTTGTTAACACAGGACTTAAAAACTTGAAGATTTGGGGTGGAAGGAATGACCTCCGCTGGCAATAGGTTCCACAGTCTAGAAACTCTAGGGATAAAAGAATGAACGAAATGGGATGTCCGGGGCCTGTCCAATTGAACTGTATAGGAATGCATACGCGCGGCACCACGAGTTTCTCTGTTGGGAACTGCAAGAGGAGGGACTATACTGGATAATTAGTCGGAGCAGAAGCCGTAAAAGTATTCAAACAAATACATTTTCATAAATATTTCTTTATTTAAAAGTAACAGTCTACCTATTAGGATCTTCCTTTTCACTTCCAATACGTAACTCCTTTGTATTCTCGCTCATTTTGAATAGTCAACTTTTAACTATAAACACAACACAATTGAAGTTCACTTCACTAAATTAATTTAGAGCTTTTCAAAAACAAAAAAAAAACAGCAGATGTGAAGCAAACGTAAACACACGCAGTATGTATAATTACATATGTGCACCCTATTTTTTTATAAGCTGAAATACTTGGAGCTAAGGTTTACCAACTGACTAAAAAATCTAGTTGAATACTAATATTTATATCAGTTTTTTGTTTTCTCTTTTTATCTTAAATATTGAAAACAATAGTAATTATTTGAGTGTTTATTATCAGTATCATTTCATTAGTTTCCACTCTCTTATGAATAGCATGTCAGGTCAGACAGACACTTTATGCAAAAAAAACGTTTTTTGATGGTATGATGCAACATTAAGTTTATTTTTGTTCCCCTAACTTCTCGACAAGAATAATTTAAGTAAAAAGGACTAATTTACACGTAAAATAATACCCCATGACCTATCTATACGACACTTTGACAAAACGTTTGCCCTGATTATTTTGTCTAATTTTGATGCGTGATTTCGTTACCACAAAGTGGGTAAACAAACTGTGAATTGTTGTCGGTAATAAAAGACAAATTGTTTCAATAATTAAGTTTATTAACAATGTCAAAATAAGTGACAGTCAAACTAGTAAGATTTTTTTTCTAAAACTTATTACTCATACGTTATATCATAAAGTAACATACCTACGGATAAGAGAAACCATGGCATGCTAAAATTTTCGTACCGCTTTTGCGGCAGGCTTGGCGGCAGGCTTGTCATTTTTCCAGTTTACACTTTAAATGCGTCGGTCGAAGCCTCGCCTCGTGTAACATCAGCGGTGGGGAGACACGTAACGACAACGAGAAACAAATAAAATTATATTGGGAGTTTTCGCATGACCTGTCCTTAAATCGGCTATTCCATGATAACTCTTATAATTTCCTTACTCTATGGTTATATTAACAAAATTGACTTACGCTTTATACTAATTGTAAGTAAACAAAAAAACATTTAATTATGCCAAATTTTAAGCCCAAAATCAAGCCAGTTTAAAAATTGTAAATAGTCGATTTTTTTTAAATGTTCCTTTAAATTTATATATTATTGCAGTTTACCTGTCATAACTGTTTATTCTACTGCCAGGCTGCAACTGTTTTATTTTCTCACTCATGATAAACCGACAATTATTTATAAAAATAGATCAAACTGTTCACTTAATCAAATCACAATATCTTTATACAGTGTGTCTACGTTGGCCTTATATGGAAAACTTTTTTATTATTAATTTTACGAAAAAAGTTATTCTTTATACAAAGCTCTGCATGGTCCAAAACCTTAAGGACAATCATCAAATATCAAATTGTATCAGTCATTTACGAGGTTTGGGTAAAAATGTAATTTTTCCTCAATAGTAAAGACCTGTTTTTTTGCTAATGTCGAGAACTGTTTTGAAGAAAAGATCTTTAAAATTAGAAATAATTCTTTGATATGCAAACTTTTAAAATACTTTATTTATTTACTTTTTTATCCTTTTGGTAACGATACAAACTTAAGTTTTTATATTAGAGCAATTCATTTAATAATTATATATCTTATCAAAGTCGGTCTATATAGGTTCCCGACTTTCGGCCATATTGCTTTGACGTGTTATGACGTCACATCTCCCATTTTTCGGCCATGTTGTTCAGTGCCGGAGATATACAGTTTATTGTATTAGTAGAACAACCGTTTACACAACAGTTTTTAATTATTATTAAGTTGTAAATTCTTTTACTTTAAATAAAAAACATTTGGAATTACATCTTTCAACAAATATCACTTCCAAAATAATGCAAAATGAAATGCGCTAATTCTAGACGCCACTGGATTGATCATCAGCTTTGATTTTACCCAGTCTTGCCAACTTTTCTTCGTGGAGTGCCCTTCCTTGCGTCCCCGACCTCGAGACCGCCTAAAAGTTGAGGATGTGTCGCAACCTTATATTATATAAACTAACCTTGATATCTTATAGCGGAATTCCAAGTAAAATTTTTAAATTTATTGTTATTAAAAACAAGAACAATGTAAAATGAATGTATGTACAAACTTAAAAGTTTACCATTATCTCAGAAAAATAATTCTAAAAATCTTTTTCTTAACAATTTTTATGTTACCAAATATACAGATACTAAACACCTGAGCAAAAATTACAATTTTGGCCAAACCTCGTAGATGACTGATACAACTTTATATCTGATAGTTTGCTTTTATGTTTTGGCAGAACTTTTTATAAAAATAATTTATTTGTTTAATATACAGTGTGTTCGCCATTAAGAGAGCAACAAATGAGAAACAAGGGTAACCTAAAATTTGCCGAAAAATAATTACAATTTCAATTGAAGATCATTACTTCGTATTAAAGAATAACTGTTAATCGTAAGTAACTTCTTATTTTAGCATTTTGTTATTACCTTTGAAATAATAGTAGGTAATAGTTCGATATAGCGGTTTTCGCTATTATAAGAGATTTTAGAAAAATTCTTTTTCAAGGCGTTTCTATAGGTCGATTATGACACAAATCTGTGTGCGCGTTTTCCAAAATCCATTTCTATAATTTATTATTAATAAAAACATATTTACGGGACGGTGGAGTGAACAGGGGTGCTGGGTGAGGACGAAACAGTACAAATCCTACATTAAACGCCCAAAAACAGTATTTCACAGTACACACCGCACTTTCTGTTTACAAAAATGGCCAAAAAATTGTTTAAAAAAATTAAAAATAAATAATAGTACAACAATCCCGCCATGGCTGTCACTGCATAAAAAAGAAGAGTTTGCAATAGAACTGTAAATGTCTTGCGATGTTGCCAAATAAAGTGAGAAAGTGTCAATAGCTTAAAAAAAGGAAGATACAGGACAAAATTCATATGAAAATTAAGTTATTCCTTCTTCCTATTATAATTTGTAGAGAAAAAAGGAAAATACCTAAACATAAAGAAGGAGGCATTTCTACAAAAATACCATTGTTTCTCATGGAAATGGTGGATAATCACCGAAATAGGCTTTAATTAGGTGTTAATTCTTCATAAGAAGTTTGGCAACGCTGCTTCTATCAAGACCGTCATTTTCATAATGACGAACTTCATGTTATCAGCTGACTAGAAATGAATTTTCCTTCTTTAATTAATGGCGGACGAGATATCTCATATGTGTGGGATAGTTTTTCGAAAAATTTAATACTTTTCAAAATTAATTTACATTTTTCATGTGCCCCGAGTGCAGTATATTATTGTTTTCTTTTGTTTGAGTTTGGATTTATACTGTTTTGTCCTCACCCAGCACCCCTGTTTACTCCACCGTCCCGTAAATATGTTTTTATTAATAATAAATTATAGAAATGGATTTTGGAAAACGCGCACACAGATTTATGTCATAATCGACCTATAGAAACGCCCTGAAAAAGAATTTTTCGAAAATCTCTTATAATAGCGAAAACCGCTATATCGAACTATTACCTAATAGTATTTTACTTATGGGCACGTTTAATTTTTTTTTAACTTTAAGTTCTTTAACTTGTAATAAAACTAACTACTTCAATAAAATTTGAGATTATGAACCAATTTTAATAAAAATACAATTTTTGAAACATTACAAATAAATAAGTTTCTTATTTGTTACGCACTTAATAGACAACACAGTACTTCAAAAACAACACTAAAATATTTCGGTACTGCCACAAACAATACAACAATAATTTTCTGTGGTACTGTTCATGATAAACACCGGAGAACTCGTTTAGTTTGGAACAGTTTTTCCAAAGGCCGGCAAAACTGGACTAATGAATTTTATCAGGGTACATTTAGAAAAATACTGTTAAGATTTTATTAGGGATTTTATTAGACAAATAAAACACCATAATTTTACGATCTTTAGCTATTGAATATAAACAAAACAAGGAAAACATTTTCTCTCTCACTTATTTTATACAAGATGTCCTTAAAGTACTGTCATTTAGTTAACAGGCCAGGGAAGTCGTAATAGTATATCACACAAAGTGTGGAAAATGACTAATTTTACACGAGTGGGAATATTGTAGCACGAGGCGTTAACCGAAGTGCGACGCGAAACTCACGAGTGTAAGAAAGTCATTTTCACACGAGTACTGTACACTATTTTTCCTACGACGACAAATTATTCACCAAAAAATAAATTAAGTTTGTCTTTACAGAAAAAATAAAAAACAATTGAGAACTTTGCAACACTAGGGTGATTTTTACTTTGTAACACTAGTGTGATATGTACTTTTCCTCACTGCTATATTATACTGTTTTGACAATATTTTTACATCGAAGATCACCTACCTAGAAGCATTATATAACTTTTATCATTTTGGAATTTAAAAAGGCCCTCACTTAATAAAAATTGTATGGTTTGGTTAGGTAATAGTTTAATACGGTTTTCTGCTATTTTAAGGGTTTTTAAAATTATTGATACTTACATATTTAAGACACTCTTCTAAATAAAACGTAAGTGGCGCATATCCAAAATATTCCGTTTTTAAAAAATATCAGTAAACAAACTTACGGGACCGGGGAGTGAAAAGGGGTGCTGGGTGGGGTAAAATTGGTAAAACGAGTTAATGAAACTGAACATCACATGTAAAATTAAGTAAAAATTACATTTTTTCCTCATATTTTTGAGAAAAAATATGAAAATTGTAAATGCATAACCTAAAGTCCTAAAAGTAAGAAAAAAACGACTACTAAACGTCAGTTATACCATGCAAAATATGGAAAGCATTTGGCAACGTCGGAAGGGTCTGATTCTATTTATGAATGGATAAAAGAAAGTGGATTCATAAAGTGTGTATTAGCCTCAGGTTTAATTAAGGGATTAAAAAAAAGATTTAACTAGTTGTTTGAGTACACGAAGACAGAGAGAAAGGAATTTGATATATAGAAGTTTTTCTCTGGCGCTTTAGGTCGAACGGTCCAGCGGCAAGGCTGCCTCTATAAAGTGCGTGCTCAAAGGTAGGAGGGAGAGTTTAATTTGATTTACTTACCTAACAACACTGTGCCACTGAGCGAGCAGTCAGTGAAAGTTGTTTTTGTGGTTATGTCTATTTTTGTTTATGTTTTTATTTTTCGTAAATTTTATTATTACTCTTTTTAATATTAGAAGAAAGGTTATACTGTGTAGTAACTTAACGTTAATAAGATGATTTTCGCTAATTTGGGTTCTACTGTTTAAGGTAGGTAAGTAAAAAGTTTTTTACTGTCACTACAATAAATATGTCACTTGCAAAACCAATAGCAGTTTTAAGAATGACATCATAATATATATCACACGAGTGTTGTAAAGTAATTTGCAACACTAGTGCTGTAAAGTGCTTTGCAATAGTAGTGTGATATAACGCATTTTCTATGCATGAAACCAGTGTGCTATTTGCTATTTTCACAAGTGGTCGTAGGAAAGAAAATTTTACTTACCGTGAATCGTTAATATAAAAGTTTACAAACTATTTAAGAAATTTAAATTTCTGCCGGTTTACTGCAGCTGCTTATTATTCAGAAATAATCTCAGAACTACTATCAGTGCTATTGTACAAGTGATCCCACCAAAAACATAATTGTGAAAAATGTGAGCAAACTTCAATATCTACTAAAATTATGTTTCGCCTGTGGACTTTCCGCAAAAAGAATTAACATCTAAATGAGTAGAGGTACATGGTTAAACTAATTCCGATTCAACCGATCGGATCGAACTTAGAAACGTGTTCTAATTGGTCTATTTCGGGGCTTTGTTCGAAATTGACCAATCAGAACACGTTTCTATGTTCGAATCCGATCAGTTGAATCAGATGTACAGTGACGAAAATAAAATTTCGCACCTAGGTTAACATTTTATGTCAATTTTCAATATTTTAGTAAACTTGGCTTTTTACCTTTTTCTCACCTTATAATTAATATTCAATAAAATACATGACTCCAAAATAAATATATAGTTTATTTTATTCAAATATTAAAGAGAAAACACTAGCTTAATATTTCAAAGCAGCACCATTTTTCCACTAATAAGTTTAAACGTGTGGGCATTGATGCAATCAACATTTGTGCATAGTGAACATTGTAATTATTCCAGGTTTCTTCAATTTTATTCCACAAATCATCACTGTTTTGTGGATGGAAATCATTGTTCTTGTTAATTTCCTTTACGATATATCCCCAAACGTTTTCTATTGGATTGATATCAGGGCTTTTGAGGGCCAATGAGTAACAATAAAATGTTATTTT
>JACEGR010006686.1:0-57951 GCA_014170235.1 Listronotus bonariensis
TTACTTAGATAATATATACAAGGAAGCACAAAAAGTTGTGACGTTAACGAAAAATTTAAAGCAGTGTATGTGGCGTTTTCTAGTTGAAAATTTACATTGGATCTAAATTTGTCATGAAAAAAAGCCTTTATATCAAGTTTTATTACACTATTTAAAACGTATCAGGCATTTAAATAAACAAACATTTTTTTTTCACTTTGAGACGGTGTATCTTTCTTATTATCAACTTTCGGACATGTGTATGTTTGGTTAAATCCTTATATTTTAACATAGGATATCAACAAATTTTTTGTATATCATTAATTGGTGTTAATATAAAATTTAATTAAAAAAAAATAGATAAGTCGCCTAGTTAACGTAAGTTTAAGTTATAGACCTACATATGTAACTACTCTTAAGTATAGAGTAATGTCGATTGTCACCATTTGTTTTAACACAGGGGTTACTGGAAATTCTAGGCAATTACATTTATGCCGATGGTCTAACATACTTCACTTTAAGAACCGTTTAACCAATAATGTATTACTAATACCACCATTATTTGTTCGTAATAGTAGTTTTTAAAGAGATTTAAGGATCAGTCAGATTATTGATTCCAATTTTTCAGGTGGTTTTAAACATCGTAATTAGTTTAGGATATCGAAACTAATAAATATTTTTTATCTTTGTATAAATATCGTGAACAATAAACTAATT
This sequence comes from Listronotus bonariensis, assembly GCA_014170235.1. Lineage (NCBI taxonomy): Eukaryota > Metazoa > Arthropoda > Insecta > Coleoptera > Curculionidae > Listronotus > Listronotus bonariensis. The sequence continues at coordinate 697 of JACEGR010006686.1, forward strand.
ATTTACAGGAAAAACTGCTTATGTCCTATACTGTCTATAAAAATTATCTTATCGTTATCAACCCGAAGACACGAATAAAACAGGTACTCATGCAAGAATATGTGAGAGTTCTAAACCAAGCCACTGGTACGTCATATTGTCATTCGATGGACGGTTTGCGAGTCCAGCTACAGATAAAAAGAAACATGGTTGCAAATCGGTCGATCAGCTGATAAAAATGTAAATTTTAATTCAATTAAGCAAAAAGTATTTGCAGAAGTTTGCCGATTTTTTCTTTGTGTGTTAAGTCACAAAAAAAGTGGGGTTGTTTGAATATTGTTTTCTTCGGCCCGTAATTTTGTTAGACAGTTTTTGTTTATTTATTTTATTTTGTGTTAGTATTGATTACTTGTATTTTCATTTTATGTTATGTCTTTCACTGTCCTAAAGTTTTTAGATGCAACAACTGAATGTAAAAATATAACCGAAAAAAGTGCTAAATACATATTATTTGAAGAGAAAAAAAAAGGGTAAGTAGGATCTTTAGAACAACAATAAAACGTATGTTTTTGGTTATTTAAACTTAAAGTGCAGACAAAACAATATATTATAATAATAATAATAATAATAATATTTATGCCTGTTTTTTGTAAGAGATATCCTTAAAAATATCCCTTTAGCACAAGCATAAAAATAGACTTAATCAAGTACAAATGATATTTTTTAACCTAAGCATATTAATGCTTTTTTGTAGATATACCTTTCTCGATGCAATTATTTAAACTCAAATTTATTTTAAGTAAAAACTAACAATATAACATAGTCTTGACTAAAGATATTTTAGTTTTCCTGTAAGAAAAGGTTTTTTTGAATACTCGCTTACCTTATAATTCTTTATTTAAGACAAATTGTGTCGTTTCTAAAGAATATATGCTTATTTGAAAAATATATAGTAAGAATAACTTTATTTAATAAGAACATAATGTAATTTTAACATTTTTCTTTAATGCACAAGAAAATATCATTTACCTTATTCACATTATATAGTGCTCGTCTAAAGTTAGGACCCTTCTAAGTTTTGAGTGGTTTGATATTTTTTCAAAAAAAAAACATAAATCAAATTTTAGACAAGAAATGACAGATATTAATGTCCAACTAACAGCTGTAAGGATATTTAGAAAAAATAAAAGGGGATCTTAGACACATCATTTTAAAGTTTCTGACAAGTATTTTATAACCTCAAAATATAAAGTCAATACCTTTACCTGCTTCAAATGGTGGTACTTTTAAAAATTACCTGAATACCTGGTTTAAATGGCCATATTTCCAAAACTTAGTTAGAAATACCTAATATGATATTTTCTTAGAGGTCTTCTTATCTTTTTAATGGTGATATAATATACAGGGTGCGTCATTAAAAAATCTATATTTTTTGTCCTACCCTGTATATTATCACAAATATCACCATTAAACAAATTCTTAAAAGACCTTTAAGAAAATACCACATTAAGTGTATCTAACTGAGGTATTCCGGTAATCTTCAAAGTACCGCCATTTTAAAGCGGGTAAAGGATGTGACTTTATATTTTGGGGTTATAAAATACTCGTCAGGAGCTTTAAAATGATGTGCCACAAGATCCTCCTTTTCATTAAATTTTTTTAATGGCGCCCAGCTGTCAGTTTGACATTAATATCTGTCATTTCTTGTCTAAAATTTGGTTTATGTTGTCTTACTATAGTTCTTAAATTTTCATAAAAATAGCAAACAATTCAAAATTTAGGAGTGCAGTCCTAAATTTAGACAAGCACTGTATAAAGCCCTCAAGACCACTTCTGGGGTACCGGATTGTCTCACGCTACGGCATTTGTTTTACTTGCGCAGAAATGCCTGCCCTAATAAAACTCACTAGTTAACCGGAGTATGTGTGCCCGGAATAATATTTTTAAGAATTTTGCATTTACTGTTATGCCTACCAATTTTATTTTTAAGTACTTTTTGTTCGACCTCCGAACAGTACGAACGTCGCGTAGAAAATTACAGAATTTTTCCGGGAGTGGCGGTTAGGGTGCCGTACAGGCGTTTTTACCTTCGGGGATCGAGTAGAGATGACCGCTAAATTGACGGCATTTTTCTTCTGAAGCTAAGCGCTGTGAGCGAAGATTCCTATAAGCTGATGGTATCCTGTTTGGTAGTGAAAACGAGGTGTTTCTCAAATGGCGGGAAATGGATTGGCATGCCACGGAACTGTCAGTAGTGACAGTAAAGGTTTTACGTAAAACCAGTAGTAGTTCTTGATTTGACAGTTGTTAATTTATGCATTGCATCGATTTAGAAAATTATTTGTTTTATTTGTTTGGAATTTCTGGAAGCTACGAGCTCGATTATCCAGATTTTCCACCGACAAAGCCTTGAAAAGCATTGTCCGAAAGGGGAGAGTTGGCGAATTGGACCTGAAGGAACTAGAGCCAAGAACAAAAAATAGAATAGAATAAACATTTTTTCCACGACCTCACATAAAAATGACATAAAACGCACTCCTTGATCCTTAAGAAAACGAATAATATCACAACTAGTGTTGGAATCTTCTTTTTACCACTAGTATTGAAAAGTACATGCAGACAGATGCTTAAATTCCGTTAAAAAGATATTTACAGTATATTTTTTTGCAAACGAAAGGTTTAACTTACCAGTGCTAATACACACTTTTTTTAAATTACATTAAATTTAATATTATATTTAAGAGTTTATTAGTTTAAAGACATTTTTTTTATATCGAATGCTTTTAATAATAATAGGCAACCCATTAAACAATGAAAGTATCTAAAGCTTTGAATGCCACGTAGGGATCCCGATTTGTAAAATATTAACCTAAACCACAAAGTCCCTGGCGGTTTTTCTCTTTTTTTTCCTAAATAATGAATACCTTCTTAAAAAGAAGCCAAGATCTGGTAGGATCAAAATGGCATTGCCTTTAAATCAGAGTTGAAATTTATTTAATCCATTCGGGACTTTAAGCTTTACTTAATTTTATTCAGAAATGTAGTATATTCATTTAGTGTTTTGTTTAATAATGAGGTGTTTTACGTAAATAAAAAAATTAATTAATGAAATATTTGCAAGGTAACCAAAATAATACTATTTTAAAATACATGCTTTTACATACAATTAAGGGTAATTTCTTTATTTGGATTTCATGGCACTGACGTTAATTTACGTCTAATCTTTTGTCAGATTATCTTGCTGTGTTGAAATTAATAATAAAAAACTAACTTAGGATTCTTGGTATAAAAATGTTTTTTGGTCGTAGGAAATATTGTGCATGACTCGTGCAAAAGTGATTTTAACACTCGTGGTATTGTCGAACTCGGCTATCGCCTCGTGCCACAACATTTCTACTCGTGTGAAATATATCACTTTCTACACTTGTTATGTAATATATTATATGTTATATCTTTTCTATTATTTTGATGGGTAAACCTAATATTGATTTTTGTGTATAACGATGAAACCCTAACTTTTCAAGCAACTTTATACAGTTTCAGAACTTGTTATGTTAGAGGCAGAGGCAAAGAGTGTTTAAACTGTTTAGAAAAGTTCTGGGTAATTCTAAAAATTTAACCCAAAAGAAGAAAGTTTTTATTTTATTCGTACACTTGTTCCAACACAAACCTAGTCAGGAACTTGGTTATATAGAAAACAATTTTTTAAAAGTTTAAACATGGAGCCTGGTGGGAATTTTGGGATTTTTTTAACTAAGTTAATCAAGTAGAAAAATGATTTATAAAAACTATTTTACCTTACCTGGGATTTATGTTTTCAAAAGTTACTTCATACAGGATATTTTTAAAGTAAAGTAACATATTCAAAAAGGCAATTACTGTGATTATTTTAAGAAAACAAACTAGAGGTTGTAAAGATTAAATTTTTTAATTTTTTTTATTTTCTTTAAGTATATTATCCCAAACAAATATTTTCTGAAAATTTGAAGTAAATCCAACGAACACTTTTCCAGTTATGCGACAATTAACAAAGGTCTCGCAGGCGCTCTGGTGCGTTCAAGAACAGGTAGCTGGCAGTACCTGTAAGCGACCGGTTCTTCGGTACTATTGTCTTAAATGACTTATGTTACTTACCCAGCATCACTCTTCATCAGCTTAAGCAGTTTCCTAACTTTTTTTCAGTTCCCGGATCCCTAGAAAATCAAGCACAATTTGAAATACCCCTTATTCTTAATAAAAAACACCATTAAATTAGGACAGTTTATTAAAGTACTTACCGCTGCGTGTGTGATCGCTAACATTTATTAATTAATTTAAACGTCCATAGATAAGACCGCAGACCCTTTAACACATTCTCGCGAACTCCCAGGGGTCCGGGGATTACAAGTTAAGCAGAGCTGCTCTACATGAATCAAGTGTAAAAATTTAATTGCGTTTCTTCCAAAACTATGTTTTTGAACTGGTGACCACTGTAACTTGAAAACCGCTTAGTAGATTTTAATAAAATTATACAACTTTTATATAGATACAATATTTACATACAGACTACATAAAAACTCGTGCCTAATCAAAGGTTTTTTTTTTAAATTTCGATTAGTTTTCGAAGTAAAGCTGAATTTATAGATCAACGTTTCTGTTTTCGTTTGCCATTTGACGTTTTCAAGTAGAAGATAAAACAACAACTTTATATTTGTCAATGTATAGTTTCTGTTTACCGTTTTTATATACCATATCGTCAATCTATAAATTCAGCTTAACTGTTGACTTTTGCCCTAAAATCTAGAAAAAACTCCGAGGCCTCAATTTTGTTTATTTTTAAACAGGAAAAAAACGTTGACCAGGCAAAAAAAAGTTACTGACAATTCTCATTTTCTTGTGTCTGTGACGACCCCTAACCCTTTAAGAACGTTAGAAGCAGGTCGTCACCACTGATCTCGATCGATTGCCAATATAATAACCTGCGCGAAACAAAAGTTACATTTTATGGGCGAAAAAACCGGTGTGTGCGCAAGCCAGTTGAGGGTAAACCCACCTTGGCACCAAACAAACTATCCGCATTATCAGAACGTATTTGTCGGCGGCGTCCTGGTTTTCTGTTCGAAGTACGATAGCTAATGAGCGTCACGGTCAGACCGCGGACGAAGGGTACGGGGTGCCGGTGTTTGTATTTTGCCATGGCTTTTAAGTGCGCATGTTCCTCCACTCATTTATTTGTTTACTGCGCGAGGTCGTAAAAATCCGAAAAATGCTTCTTGCCACTGCGGATCTAAATGTAGGTTATCTATGGTCGTCACGGGTTGAAGCTACCCGTCCGAAGAGTCCAGAGTAGGACGAAACGAATTTACTCACCAGTGTCTACTACCATTCAGTCAAGCGAAAGCAAGCTGAAGCGAAAGTTAGCGGAACCATGAGGCAGGCAGAAGCCAATAGTACGTCACAAGACGATATTAGGCCAGTTACCGAAGTAGTTTACTTTGCAGCTGTCGTGATACAAGTTGTGATTGACCACTGTAAGTATATGTGACTACACGTACTCAAGTACGAGTATTGTGCTCTTTCCGTCTAGTCACGTGAACTTTCAGGTTTGATGAGTCTAAACGATGAAGAACGTACTTGTAAAAATGTTTTATTTGAAGTTTTTTCTTGTAACTTATACAGGGGCGAAGATATTTCGTGTATACATAGAGTTCAGATGCCCTGTTTTGTTTTACAGAATAAAGAAATAATTAATAGTTTAAAAAACTAAAAAACACGCTTTTCTATGCAACCGAACTAAAAATTAAAAAATAATTTTTCATTAAAAAAATATTTTCACTTCATAGTAAAAAGCGTGGGGTGCTTAATATATTAAATGTTATAATTATTATATTTGCCAATATCTATGATGGAAAAGTTATGAAAAAATAGTAAAATGCACCCCACGCTTTTTACTATGAAGTGAAAATATTTTTTTTAATGAAAAATTATTTTTTAATTTTTAGTTCGGTTGCATATAAAAGCGTGTTTTTTAGTTTTTTTAAACTATTAATTATTTTTCATTTTTTAGTTCGTTATATTGCACAAAATTCTTAATATAACAGTAAATTAGAACATACTATTTAATTAAGCAGCAAAAAGAAAATAACCAGCCCCCTATGAAATGACAATAGTAGCAAATTTTAAAATTTTTCCAACAGATTGCAACTCACTAAAAATTTCTTCTTCATTAAATAGCAAAGTTTGAAATTTTGCCAACAGATGGCAATCCAGGCAATGTTTGGACTGTTGCCAACATATTGCAACCCACTAAAAATTTCTTCTTCATTTAATAGCAAAGTTTGAAATGTTGCCAACAGATGGCAACCTAGGTGTTGTTTTTATAATATAATGGAATTTTTTTTTCCTGGCGATCAAAAAACAAGATAACGGGATACTGTTTGCAGATTATTGCATTGTCATGGGTCCTTAATACGTGTGCAAAGTTTCAAAGAAATCGAATAGCTGAAAGTTGGTTAAAATTAGGCTCAAAGATTCCGTTACATAGGCAGCCAGATAGTTACAACCCAAGTTAATAAAAGCGTGTTAAAAATTACCGGGAATAAAAACGGAAAAAATATTTAGCTTATTATTTTAAAATTTATATAATAATATTTTAATTTAAACATTGATTTAAATTTTATTTTGGATGCCTCCGGTCATTGCGAAGCAAATTGAAATATTTAAAAGCCAAACAACGCACGTGTTGAAATTTTAAAAATTATTTCCGCTTTGGCACCCACACCAGCTGCAAAAATTAAATATTACGGGAAATTTACTAACAATTTAAAACTAGATCTGGAAAATTTAATTAAATTATGAGAACATCCCCTTATAAAATTACGGTAGAATTTAATTTTAATTTGAGGGTGCATAATGTATAACTAAATAGGTAAATAATTGTTTAAATGCCTACTAGACTTATGGTGTCCAAGAATATGTGGAAAATCTCACGGATTTATGTAGAAAACCCAAAAATAATGTGACAAGTTCCCATAATTTTTTCCTAAAACCCCTCTTTATAGAGATATGGGCCCTTAAAGGACGCCACTGAAAATCGTTTTTTTAATGGGTATTTTAGTACTGAGTAAAATAAAATATATTTTTTAATATTTTAAATAGGTACTAGTTGGGACTCCCTAAAATGGTATCATTGTAAAACATTCGTTACGTCGCCAGGGGCAGACTAACCCTTACACAATAGCACTTATTATTTTTACGCCCTGTATAATAAACGGATAAAAATATTATTTTTAAAATAGCTTAAACCCTTAGCTAAAAAAAAGGTACTCCTATCCGATATCGATAAAGTGTGGCGTTTTAAAAAAAACTTTTTGGTTAAATAGGATTGTATTTAATAATTAAGTTTGGCGGTTCTACATAGGCTTCCTATTATTTTATGCATTTTTACCTCTAATTGTCCAAAAATATGGGACCCTTCACAATACTGTAACAATATTTTTTAGTGTCGGGAAAATAATTAAAAAAAAAAGATACGTTTTTTTAGTACCATTTGCCACAGAATAACCTAATGTTTTAAAATGTTCCCACTAAACAAAACTTGTTGACATCCAACAGGAGTACCTCTTTTTAAGCTACCCAAAAATACTTTTTTATTTCTTAATTTTAATGGGTGTACAAATATTTAACACTATTGTTTAAGAGTTAGTCCGCCCCTGGCGACCTAATAAAGGCAAATATTTTATAATAATACAATTTTAAGGCGTCTAAACTAGTATTTATCAGTTTATCATATTAAAAATTATATTACTATACTGTACCAGCAAATTAGGAAATATCCCATAAATGTCTTTAAGTGTTTATGGCAATAGCATATGTTAGTCGGTTTCCCTAAGTCACTAAAGATTATTTTTAATAGGTTTAAGAAATACAAAACGAAGGGGCCTATTTATGGTTTTCTGTAAATATTATCGTCCAGATGACAAATATATTACCCTCAGATAAATACACCCTAAAATGTTTATGGAATCTAGACAAGGGTTCTCAAACTAGAGAAGACCCATATTATGTTACCATAAACATTTGTTATGATTAAAACAGAATTGTCAAATAAAAAGGAAACAAAGAAAATAATTTTTAATATAATATGTACTGTTTATAATATTTTTAATGGTATGGACAATAATTATAATGCAGAAAGACATAGAAAAGAGACTACAAACATTAAATACACCTGTAACTACAAATCAAAGACCAAGCTCATTTTTGTTTATATTTTTATGTTGATATCATAAGTTTTGAAGATTAAGGTCGGACTGACCAGTTGTTTTATTAAAAGTTTTGTTTATTGTGAATTAAAAGGAAAATTCTTATTTTATTTTAAAACCAGGAAGGTAACGCCATCTAGAGCTTTAAACTTAAACTATAGAAAAGACTACCCGGTAACACCCTAGCCAATAGAATTAAGGTAATGTTTATTAAAGGGATGCTGCCTAGACCGTAATACAAACCCTAATTGGTCTTGTGTTTTTATGTTACAGTGGGTTCAATATTTTATTGGAACCTTTGAGAATTTTAAGTAATTTTATGACAATATTGGGGGTGGCTTTTGAAGGACAGCCCTTGTCCAGAAGCCACAATAGAAGTTTCATGTAATTGAAAAGTCAGTCTGCCTATATGTTCGTTAGTTAATAGTATGTCTCTACTTTTCTATAGTTAGTAGAAAGTCTGCCTATAATGTTAGTGAGTAGAAAGTCTGTCTATAATGTTCCTTAGTTAAGAATCTGCCTCTAATTTTCTTTACTTTTAAGTCTGTCTATAGTTTTCAATAGAGTAAGTTTTGTTAATAAGTTAAATAATAGTCTCACTATGTCTTTCTTTGATTTCGGTTAAGTCTTGCTTTAACCTTTTTTTAAGTGAAAATTTAAGCCTTCTTATAGTTTTTATGCTTTTCTTTAGAGTTTGGTTGGTTTTCTAAGTTTTCATTTTAACTATTTTTATTTTATATCATTCTCATATTTTTATACATTTTTTTTAGTTATTTATCTTTATTAAAATTCTAGTTAATTTTGTTTAAACATTTCTTTTAATTTAACATTCATCTTCTATTACTAACCTTGAAAAGACAGCTTTTGTGTAAATTGTGTGGCAAAACGTTAAAAGAAGCAGTACAAGTTAGCAACAGAGAAATTAGGTAAGTGTAACTTGGAATAAGCTAACATGTACTAACCAAGTATTGTTCTACAAGATCTTCATGCTACCAGAGTGTCTTCATCAAATTATATTTTTTGTTCTTCTTAATTTTGTTGTATCGTGACTTGGACACTGTTTGCTAGTTGCCGCGCTACCACTTATTTTATAGGACTAGCTCACTGTCTAAGTAATATATTAGTAACAGGGAATACGTCATTCTGTTACAATACCAAGTACTATAAAAGTTAAAGAAAACCGAATTTTAGCGACGTCCATTAAGGGCACATATCTTTGTAAAGAGGGGCTTTGGGAAAAAAATTATAGGAACTTGTCACACTATTTTCATGTGTTTTATAGAAGGCCGAACGATTGCCCACTTATTTTTGGACACTTTGTATACAGGGTGGCCCAATTGTCCGACAAAGTCCAATATTTCTGTTGTTTATCGAGAAATTACAAAAAATGGTTTAAAAGTCATAGGGTTTTCAAACATGCATGTCCTAAATATATTTTGATGTATTTAGAGTGTCCCAAAAAAGTTATAGCTAAAAGGTTTTTTTTATTTTAACCCCTAGGTGTGTTTACAGAATCGGATTAGGCACAAAATTTTTTGCATATAGAACTCTACTTTATTTTGGAACTTGTGGCGATTTTACCACGCTACTTATAATTTACTGAAAATTTCATAAAAAACATGTTACCGGAAAATTGGTTAAAAACGGAAACAAATTAGGTATTAATAATACTTAGCTTGGTATTTTAAACCATTAAGAACGACAGAATAAATTTCTAAAAAAAATTACTGGATCTTATACAGGGTATTTCTTATAGCATGGTTAATATTTAAATATTTAAAATCCTAAATCTCTATTTTTTTAATGGATCACCCTGTATATTCGGCCATTATTGGATTTAAGAAATGAAAATAAGGAAGGTTTCTTCAGCAATTCCTATACTAAATATGTAAGGTTTTTAAGATTTTTAAATAATTCTTGACCAAAAAAGGTATTTTCTGATAAGGGAGAATTTTGTTATTTTAAATAAACTCACCAGAACTAACCCGTACATTTTTAAATATTTCTACATTTTTATTTTTTCCATGTCAAAAACTTCAACCTTTTTTTACATATGGGATTGCTTTACTTGCCGGACGACTCGTGCTGACAAACCCCATTATTTACGATATGAAACTATATATTACTATCTTAGACTATTCACAACAGACCAAACATTACTTGTTTTTTCAATGCTAAAATGCCGTTTGTTTTGTTGCCATGATTAAAATACTAAACATGAAAACACAAACGGGTGTGACAAAGAAAACAAATCAAAATAATTTGCCTTTGTTTACAAATACCTCTGTGTTGGCAACACTGTAAATAATATAATGACGAATTGCATTTCGATTGCCAGAGGTGTGCCATTCTAAGGCAATAATAAAATAAGCAAAAATAACACCAAATAAAAATGTTTATATAAACTTGTAAAACTTTTTAAATAAGATTTGGGTATGTATAATTTTACGTTTTATAACGTGGATATAAAAATATACCTCACATTCTCAAAAAAAAAATTCATTTTGTTTATAAGAATGTGGGGTTACTGATTATTTATGACATTGATGATTGTCTTATGTATTTATTTTTTAAATAGAAACTTCCCAAAAAAGCCCAATTGGTTATTTAGATGACGTAAAGAAACCCTTTTTATACTGATAAATCCGCTTTTATATGTGTTTATTTTTTTATTTTAAATAAAAGAATAAACATTTAAAAAATAAATAAAATATAGAATAAAAACTGGATAGGTAGCTTAATTTAAAAGATTGTATTACTAAAAACTTATATTCCTAATTTTTGGACGCCATTTTATTTTGCGTGCTAGTTTATGGCTTTTTTGTGCTTGCAATGTAAAATATGATGCCTATATATTATAATTTAAAATCAAGAAATTTTAGTTAGTAACTAACTAGACATGGTAAATTCAGAATATTTTAAATAATAGATTGAAAATCATGATCTTTTTATTTCAAATTATTATGGTATTAAAAGTATTCTAATCTATTAATCATACAAAATAATATGCATTCCTTTAAAAAGACTTAATGTTTTACCAACCCTTACATTCGGTTTCGCATTCGCCATTCTACACATACTTTACTTATAAATGAACGGACTGATTATGTGCTTTAACCTTTAGCGAACAAGCATTCATTTTTTTATTATTACTGGACACAAATATTCTTTACTTTCATTACATTTATGAGAAAATTATTTTAAAAATTGTTTATGCTCACCAAATTTGCCATGTTACAAAGGTGCCACAAGCGTCACACCAATAAAAACGGCAATCAACTATCGCTGTCTAAACGCGTCGTTTACAACGTGTGCGAGCAACAAAAAGGAGAATAATTGAAAGTGAGACAGAACTGGTGAAGCCGTGGCATCTTCTCAACTGGCGAGAACTTTACAATATAGCGATAAGCGAAAGATACCACTTTTAATACTAGTATAATTTTTTTTGTTTAGAAGTTTCATTATTTAAAAAATTTTTGTTTAATTTTAAAAGCTATGGATTTAAGGTAGGAAAAGCTTGATTTTCTTAAATTTAAGACTAAGACCAAAATAAGAAAGATAAGTAATTTTAAAATGTCTCTTATTGGCAATTTTTCATTTATTGCAAAAAGTAAAAACAACTTGTTATTGAAATAATATTATTTTTAACAAAAAGTAACGATAATTATTTCATGAAGAGGTTTTTGGTAAATAAATAACACATAAATATAAATATAGTTTTATTTGCTTTTCAGTAAACATAAGAAATACACGAATATACATGTTTTGTCACTTCAAAAGGTTCATAGACAACTAAAGCAAGAACAATGTGGGACAGATTCATTACCATGTTTATATACCGGCATTCTTTGTCTAATGTCTTCTTGTTAGTGTACTACACGCCATAGACCGTCTTCTTTTTACGTATTGCCTATAAACCTTTGAATTGGCTAAACGTGTATAAAAATTTCAATATTTATATTGTCAAATAAATAAATCCTACAGTAAAAACTACATACTAAACATGTATAAAAACACAATCAAAATAACAAAAAATCAACAGAATCTCCTATTTATATGCAATTTTGCAATAGCAGTATGAATTAAAAATACTGCTAAATTTAATAAATATATTTAAACACAAAAAAAGGTACGGAGCACCCCCCCCACCCTCCCGCCCCTGCCAATTCTAAACATTCCAGAAATCAAGGTGTCCCGACGTTGCCTTAAGAATTTATGGCAAACCTTATTGTGCATCAAATACCTAGGTCAATAAAAAGAAGATTTGGATAGGCCTCATAAAGAAAATACCTGTTTCTCTCCCGACAACCCAAAAAGAAAAAATCAGATTTTTCCGCATAACTTTTTGCAGACACCCTAACCTACAAAAAAACTACCGTTACTAAGAGAGCTCAAACGAATATTTAGGTCAAATTTTCTTGCTAACCGTATTCGTCGGTGTGGTTTAAACTGTATTCGAAAATGAGGATATAAATATGAGAATCAAGAAAATGCAGGTTTTCAAACCGTTGCGTCACAGCCCAATAAGCTTTTAGGTTATGATTGTGATTTTTATTTTTACGGTTAATAGGTACTTTAGTTTACGCCAGATATAAAAATCTTTCACTTGCCATTTACATCCATGTTAAAAGTTTACAAAATATGACCGAAACAAAGTTTTTAATTAGTTTAAGGCATATGCCCGCCCGACAAAGGTAACTATACTGTATTTAGACCATTGTCCGAGATGTATTCAAACACGGTTAAATACGTGATGTATATGACGTTTAGACTGTTTAGCAAAAATGTAATGTTTTTAAAATGTTTTGAACCGTATTAACAACAAAAATGGCTTTAGTCTAGTCAACAAGTTCAAAAGCGTAAAAATGTCTCCTTCTAAAAATATGTGTGACAGCTCATTCAATTTAGAATGACGTCTAGAAAATGTTTTTAAGGACTTTTGGCACATAAAAATTGCGATTGTTATTAACAAAACAAGAAAAATAAAAAAGGTGTTTAGTTTTTTGTTAATAATTTTAAAATAGTGACATTTAAGAAATTTTGAAAAAGGGATCCATCCTAAAAGAGGAAGAAATTTTTAATGAAAAATTCTTGACTCCTCATTATTTATATTTTTTGTAACGCTGAAAATTGGGTCCCGCTGGGTCATTACGGCATAGATGCGCTGGCTAAAAAGCCGGTTTATCATTTAAAATATTTTTTTATAGTATTAAATGACAATTTAAAAATTTGAAAAAATTATGGCAGCATAATCAAGACACTTAAACGAAAAAAACCTTGTTAAAAAAATTATGTCGATTTTTTAAATGTTACCCCAATGTTAAATAAATATATTTTTCAATTTCTTTAAACTTTTATGCCGTTATAAATAACGGCATAAAAGTTTAAATAATTGATCTAGAAATTTTTCATACATTATTTTACCGAGGTTTTTTCGCTTAAGTGTTTAGATTATGCCCTAATTTTTAAAATTTTTAAATTGTTATTTAATACTATATAAAATATTTTAAGTGATCTCCCGGCGTTTTAGACCGTAACGTCCTTGCGGAGCCTCATTTTCAGGGTAAAAAAAGAAATAATGACAGAGACAGAGTTTCGGGAGTTGGGACATTTAATTGAAAATTTCCTTCTCTTTAAGGATCTTTTTTTATAAATGTCTTGAATGTCATTATTTCTAAAGTTATTAACAAAAAACTAAACAGCCTTCTAGCTTATTTTGTAAATAATAATTGAAATTTTTATGTGCTAATAAGCCCTAAAAACATTTTTCTAGACATCATCCCAAATCAAATGAGCTACGCACATATTTTTAGAAAAAAAACGTATTAGATAGAAATACTATATAATACGTTTTTGAGCTTATTGACTAGATCAGGGTTTCCAAACAGTGCCCTGGGGTGTCGAGTGTTGATGGGACAAAGTGGAGTCAAGGTATTTTATAAAAATAAATTAATAGATATTAGATATTTTGTTCCCAACCCTAAAGTAAAAAGAAAAAAAAATAAAGAAAGTTTCTTTGCCCTCTAACTTTTTTGAGGATAAAAAAATAATTTAACGGTTTTAAATTAGGAAAGTAATACTGAGATTTTTGCTTTTTAATTTTTTGAAATAAGAAATTTGGGTTTGAGGTGTGGACCTTTTTGACTGTCGGTAGTTGAGTTGGGCATAAGGCCGTCGTGAGAGAATTGCAAGTGTTCAGGGGCGTCACACTACAAAAATAAGTTTGGGAATTCATGGACTATACTAATTAAAGATAATGCCTAATGTTTTTGACTTTAAAATTTAAAGAAAAGCACTTTAATATTAACTGTCGATATAATGGTTTTCTCGTGGTAAGCAGTAATCGTCGTTTTTTAGCAAATATCGGAAATTGGATAGTTCACCAATCAGCCACGATATTAAAAGCCAGTCTGAGATGTAAGACCATAACCTAAACTTTCTAAAAACCTATTTCCAATTTCAATTAAAAAAATATATTGGATGCCCGTGTTAGTATTTTTTTCTATTTTATTTACCAATTTGACCTTTTTATATTACTCTTTTATATGTTTGTTTTTAAAATACGTCATATTGCAGTTTATGAACTTTTTGTTACCTGAAATAAAGTAGAACATTATTAACAAAAAAAAAAAAAAAGAAACAACACTTGTGTCCACCCGGAACGGAAACAATTTTTTTACGACTGTTAGAAAAAGTGGTGTTTTTTATCGTTAACATGAAGATAAAGTACCCCATTTTGGTACATTACATAAAGTGTCAAAAAAAGTAACGTTTTTTTAACACTTCGATGCATTTTTTCACACCTTTAAATAGTGTTTTGTTTCAGTGCCTACTATAATTTATTTAAATATGCATTTTTGGAATGTAACAGTAAGGCTCTCCCGCACATGGGTCGGTAAAACAGCGACGAGGACGCGATTATTACAGGCATCGACAGGACGTAGGCTTATTATTGTGTCCGACTTAGCAACTCGCGTCCTTTAGTAAACAAATGCAATACAGAACCATTTTGTATTTTGTTTACATTGTGTGATTTATAATGTGATTGTGTCTGGTTTTTACACTGGAAAATTAGTGTTGTCGTCAAGAAATGTTTATACCAAAGATGGATTTGTTTAATATTAGATTTATGGACGAGGTTGAAAAACGACTTGCACTTTATAATTATACTTTAAAAAAATATTTGCAAAAATATTACACAGAAAGAGCTTGGAATAAAATAGTAAAACAAGTCAACCTGTCAGGTGAGAAAATATTTTATTTTTTCTTTGTAAAATAAAGTTCGGTAGGATTCAGGCTTTTGGGAACTTGTCTTAGAGAGCTCTCTTATGGCACATCGGCGCTCTCCGATCGACATATGATTTCATTGGTTAAGAATATAGTAAAAATTGACCATTAGTTATTGGTGACTCTGTTGTGGAAAATAGCCCTCATACTAAGTTTTTAGGATTAGATATTGATAGTCAGTTAAGGTTTGATTCGCACATAGTTGGAATAGGAAAAAGGTAGCTTCAGGCTGCTATGCGGTCAAAGTTACTATAAATGAGCTAGGTCCCTTGGTAGGTAGAACAGTATACTACTCGCTCATCGAATCACACCTTAGATATGGAATCTGTTTCTGGGGAATGTCCGCCAATTACCTTATAAATAGTTTGTTTGTTTTGCAGAAGCGAGCAGTTAGATATTTGTGTAGGGCAGGACCTAGGGATCCTTGCAGGCCTCTATTCATAAGTCAAAAAATTTTAACTCTTTACAGTTTATTTATTTTGGAGACTGTTACCCTTATTTATAAATACCGCCATAGTTTGGTTTCCCGCAACGTGTCCTGCACAACTCGCCAGAGTCTTGATTTACCCTGATTTACCCTGCCCATACCTACCACGACATTGACAAAAAGTCTGTTATCTATGAAAGTATCAAAATGTACAACCATTTACCTAAGGAGACAAGAGCTTCTCCTTCACTTCGGCTTTTTAAACACAGGATTAGGAGTATATTAGTTGGTAAGGCTTATTATAGTCTGGACGAGTTTTATAATGATGTTTTGTGACATCTTTTTGTTTATTTTATTTACTTTGTATTTTTTGAAATGCTGTGATATTATGATATTTTAACTATTTTAAAGTAAGTAATTTTGTATGTGTTATTTTAATGTGTTTATTTAAATTTTGGTTTTCTGTAATATTTAATTTATGTTGAATTTCATGTTTATATTTGATTTATGTTAAATACATTTTTTTCAGCTTTGTCAACGAGAACTTGTTCTTTGGACATAATAAAGCATATTTTGACTTTGACTTTGACATTAAACTTGTGCTCGTCTCTGTACGGTTGTCGCCACTTCAAACAGGAATATATGCGTACATACTGTCGAAAGTTTATCGAATCTCGGTCTCGTCGCTGTTTTACCGACCCAGGTGCAAAGTGCTTAATGGTCAAAGCACACTAGGCGCTCAGGTCTCGGTACGCTCAAGGACCGGTCAAATATTTAAAAAGCTATTTAAATGTCACTCAAGGTTATTCATTTAAAAAGCATGTAAATTATTTGATCGAACCGTGAGCGAACCGAGATCTAAGCGCCTAGTGTGCTTTGACCTTAAACGTGACAACAACTAAACTAATGGTCAAGTTATCATTGATTTTGTCATTATTTTTTTTAGTTCATGTGTCACTAAATTTATTATGTGATACTTTGCAAAAAAAATATTAAAAATTGGCAAAAATAATAGTAATAATAAATTAAGATAACTGAAATTAAAAGGAATTTATAATGTTTTAGTAATATTTCTATAAAAAGTAAGTACATAGAATTTTCTAAAAATTCGTACTTAGTTATATTAGTTAGTAGTTTGTCTCCTCCGTGGCGCAGTGGACAGAGCTTTGATCTTCGAAGCCAGAGGTCGACGGTTCGATTCCCAGCGGAGGAGACATATTTAGGTAGTAGTTATTTAAAAATAACGACCGTGGTGGCACTGCCGCGTTGTCTAAAAAGTACTGTGAAATGCATAACTGCATGTTTCAGTGCTTGGACAACGTTGACGGAACAGGGGGAACGATGGGTTAAACATCTAATAACCCGGCACCCACGGTACTCTGGTATTTAGGCATATGCCTTCGTGGAATGTCAAAAAGATAAAAAAATAAAAAAAAACAAAAATAAATAAAGGGGATAATAATTGTCTCTTAAAAAAGGAAGGGCTATTAATTTTTGTTGCGATATAATGGCGGTTCTACAAAAATTAAAAGTAATAAGTTTAAATAGATAAAATATGTATAAAATGGTATTTGGGAAGTTTTTACACGGTCGTGGAATATATATAGTATGTAGGATTGCCGAACTTGCCTAACGGCTTGTGCTGTCAAAATTTCCATCCGTAAAAAAATATCATTTTATATACATAGTTTTTATTACTATATTAAAACATGCAGGATAAACCCGGGAGGGACGCAAACGCATTATTCCAAATATTTAAAAATTACGGATAGAACAATTTTACACTGTAGCTAAAATAAACGAAGTAAGCGAGTGATATAATATGTTTTTAATTTAAAAAACAAAAGTATGCAGTCAGATAGAAAGTCGAAGAAACTTGTTTTATCCCTTAACCTTTTTTTGCGACAAAATATACTAAAAACTTAATTTTCAGAAAGTTTTCTAAATACAATTTTTTAAATCTTCGGACAATCCACGATAGCTAAAAGCCTAAATAGTAACTTACCGTGGATGTCTTAAGCGAGGTAAGAGGGAGTTTATTGACACGGGACTTAAAAACTTAAAGAATCGGAGGGAAAGGAAAGACCTCCTCGGGTAGCACGTTTTACAATCTAGATGCTCTAGGAATAAAAGAACAAACAAAGTGAGAAGTTCGGGGCCTGTCCAGTTGAACCGTATAGGGATGCATACGTGCAGCACTACGAGTTTCTCTGTTGGGAGCTGCAAGTGAGGGAATTATACTGGACAATTTCTCGGAGCAGAAACCGTGGAAGTACCTATAAAAAAGCGATAGATCCCTTACAGCCCGACAATGAGCAAAGAAGGAAGCCTATCTGTAAGTAAAGGATCCTTAATAAGGCGAAAAGCTCTTCTTTGAAGGATTGTTCTATGAGAACAATATTCCAGAGGAGGCCGAATTTGGGATACATACAAAGTGTATAAATTAGAAGGGAAACATATTTTTTTGCTCCAAAAGTTCTTTTAAAGCTGTCGTGGCTATAGATATAATGTGTTTATGCCAGTTAAGGTCGTTCTCAAATGTGACGCCTACAAGATCAAAGGTGTCTTTGCTCTGCAGAACTTGGCCGCTCATAAGTAAAGGATAAGTATTTGATAACCTTTTCCGCGACATTGAAAATGATTTTGTTTTGGATGCATTTAACTGGACGAGATTTTTGGCGCCCCAATCCAATATTAGATTAAGGTCATGTGAAAGAGATATCTGCATTGCCCTGCGTTTGCTATCCAAGTCAGGCTTAAGGATTGGTTTGGAAACCTGAAAACTGGAGTGGGGGTACTATCGTATTAGAAAGAAAACTAGAGAGGTATGAGTTTTGTCGGAAGACCATAGGGGGAAGTTTGTGGAGGAGAGCGTCATGTCAAACCTGGTCGAAAGCTTTGGAGCTTTATGTAGCCAAATAGAGCCAAATCAATTGTTTTTTTTCCTTCATACGATAAAGTTCGAAATTTTTTTAGGAACCATGGTTCATTCGTTATTTGACGTCCACCACTCGCGCGTGGAAAAATCATCGCTAGACCTTTATTTTTATTAATTTATTACCTAAGATAAAATATTTGTTAATACAAGAATTATTTTTTTTGTTTTATTTGCCACTTAAAAAAATATATTCCTTTTAAAAGTACTTAATATTGATGCCGATTTTAAAGTAAAAACTTATAAAACTGCCTTTAAAAGTTTTGCAACTTTAATGGATGGGACAAGAAGTCTTTAGGAAGTTCTGATTGAAATAATTTTAAAAATATAACCAAAAGTTTGTACATTTGCTGCAACTCATTAGTTTAACTTTGAGGGTATATAATTTTTGAAAGTTTGAACGAAATTTGCTAAAAACTCTATGGTATGTTAAGCTAAGAAGGAAACTTATCCAAAACTAATGTCAAGGTGAATCAACTAATTTACAGTGTTTCTGGAAAGCAAAGTTTACCATAATTTTTATGGTCACAAATAATACATTTTGCTAAGTACAGAAAATTAAGACCTTAAATGATGTATAAAAATATTTGTAATATTTCCAAAAAAATATTTTTAAAATGGTAAAATATTTTTAAGGTAATGTTTACTAATAAAACCATTTAAGTAGAGAAGAAATACTGTCATGACTTACCCCCAATACGCGCCAGTAACACAGCTAATTTCTTTAAAATAATTATTTTACAAAGTCATATGTATTTTTTCATTTTTTTAACGTATTGAATATATATTTAACCCTATTAAACATTTCATTACAAGATTTTTTGTATTTTACGTATCAACTTATATGGTGATCCCTATAGCTTACCTTGATGTGTTGCCATTTCCAAGTAAAGAAAAGAACGATTGGAAGACAGCATGCGATAATACAGGAAAGAGCCAATATTGAGCTTCTCATTAACCAATTGAGGGAGACAACACATGGTCGGTCATCTGTGCATGAATCACAACCTTCTGGGCATGCCAAACACTCAAAAATACCTGGTATGTCATATCTGTTAGCCTGACCCTGTAACAAAAAAACATTTAATTATTTTGTGATAATAATTACAATAATAAACTGCATTTCTTGTAAACAACCCACAAAGGCGAGTTTAAGGCAAGGTTGCTTACTTTATTTAAAATGCTAATATAATAAGCTAAAATCAGTTTTCTTTTCTATACAATGGACTTATAATTTTTTTATAGAAATCTTGGTTCTTTTGTTATTTGCTGTTTAAACCAGTCGCATATAAAAAATCGTAATTAAACCCATCTCGCGACAATAATGCAAAAATATCCAAGAACTTCTCTAAATGCAATTTGGGGTTAAATCAATGGTTTTTTTCTCTAGATCCTTCTCGTGACAAATAATGTAAAAAAATCTCACCTATAAAAATTTTTTTCGAATGCAATATGAATTAATAAAAGTGTATTCATTCTCCTCTATATGATGACCAACAAGCAAAATGTACAGTTTTCTGTCCTTCTTTGTATTACAATTTATTTTTTAACAGTCATACGACAAAATTTAATTTTCACATTAAAGGCTCTTCACGTTTTGACGACATTTGTTATTTGCTTGAGGGTTGTATTAAACTTTTCTTGGGTACTGTACTAATCCTTTCACCCTTAAGTTGCATTATTACATAAATTACAAAAGGGTTGTTTTAAAAGCCTAGTCTTTAATTTATTTTATTAGGAAAAAAGAAATTGTTGACATCTCTATATTTATGTGTTGGTATGTTTGACCTACTTAATCCTGACAAGTGGTTTTTTTTAATTGCTTTACAAAAAGTCACACATTGTTGGGTGTGGATTAAAACTCACGTTATCTGTAGGTCCCGTCTGGCTAATATTATCCAGACGTAGTTCAGAGATAGTAGTTATTTGTATAACGTCCACTACAACGTTCCCCAAAAAGTGCCGTAAAATGTAATACCTGTATGTTTCAGTATTTAGACCACGTTGACACAACTGGGAGATAAAATGGGTTAAAAATCTAAAAACCAGGCACTCACGGTACTTAGGCTCCATATGACGCTTTGTGGGCTGTGGTAAAGATAAAATAAGCCGTAGCCACCGATATGGAAAAACCAATTAAATGAGATGTGTTATTTGACAACTAGCTTTCCATTAAAAAATAATAACAAAGCCTAACAACAGGAAAAAGCAATAAAGATAACATCGAGTTAAAATTGATAAATGCTATTTTACAATTCCGGCTGTGCATTGATTTATTAATGCCATATAATCCGCTATTTAAAAACAGTAGTTTTTATGTTCGCTAATAGATAAGCTAAATTTAACACGATAAGTTTGTTTGGAAAGTTTACTAATAAATTCCGAGGGGTGATTAATAGATACATAGAATCGATAGATTAATTAAAATAAAGACAGCACAACAAAGAAACTGGAAGTGCCACGAGTATGCATTCCTATACAGTCCAACTGAACAGGCCCCGAACTTCCCACTTTGTTTGATTTTTTTATTCTAAAAGTTTCTAGAATCTGAAAACTGCAAAGTCCGAAATTCTTTTAGGTTCACAACCTTATTATTGTCCATCATATTTAGGGTAAATGTATCATGCCGATTTTATTAGAATATTAAAATTTATATGTCTATGAAAGGTCGAAACAAAATGCAACTACAAACTTCTTGGGCCAAAATAAAATGATCTAATGTTATTTATCGTCTTCAAAAAGTTGACGGTTTGCTAGATACAGGGTGTCAAAATTTCCGTTTATTTAAGATAGTTCTAAATATTTTTTAATATTAAAAATTTTAGTAAAAAACTCAGCAGCGGGACTCGGTGTACTGAAGTATTCTACAAATCGACTTTATCTAGTTCACTCGCACTCTGTGTTCAAGAAAACATGCTTGAAGTCGATCAAATTGGTCGCCTATAAGCGAGGTCTCCGAACGTGTCGAATTCTATCAAAATTTTAAAAGTCGTACATAACTTTAAAATAAATTTAGGTGTTTGTTAGCTTATATTAGATTAGATTAGAATAGGGCCGGGATAACCTATGCACTGAAGCCGCTCGGCTTATTCTGTCTTTTTACGTCTGGGTGATGTCAGCCAGACGGGACCTACAGCTTAACGTGGGTTCCGAACCACGGTCCTATGAGCGACAACTTAAGACCTCGTCCTCACCCAGGGGGCACTACTGAACCTACCAACTGAGTGGGGTCCGCATGTCTACGGTTGTGCAGGACACGACAAAGTGTGTTCCGGCGCCCTGGTCCTTCAGCGTCGATACATTTTGCATTTTGCCCGTCTGGTGTTGAGCTAACCACTAAATTTTCGACCAACTTATAAATAAGTATTTGGCCTCAGCAGGATTCGAACCCACCTCACGTCCGTTGTGCGCTCAACGACTTAACGCCTTACACGCTAAGCCATCACCGGACTGTTTGTTAGCTTGCTATGATTTATATATTTATATGGTTGTTTTTTGTTAATAATATGCAAAGATTTATGTTATTGTTTTTAACAATGATAGAAAAATATAATTTTAGTTCTAGCCATGTGTTTACTGTCCAACCACTGTGACCTCGATTTTTGCAAAGATTCACAATTGTATAAAGCTAATTTGTTACTGATTTTTTAGTTTAGATAAATTGGTCACATATTTTTGATTTACTAATTTAAATTATTTAAAGTGAGGAACACTGACATCTATTTATTTGAAAAAAAGGTTAAGTTAATCTTTATAAAAATTTAATTAGTGCCATAGAGCAAAATTGACTCTAAGAGTAAGAGAATAAAATCGAAACAAAACCTAACCTTTTTTGATCAGTGTTAAGCCGATTTTTTTTGTCAACGGCTCAAAATCATTACATTTTTACGGTAAATGATGACGTCATCAACGTCACGTATTCAACCGTTTTTGAAAACAGGTCGGAGAACGCCGCAAAGAAGTGAGATCCCCTAAAAGAGACAGATATTAAGTAATCTGGCGGCTGTTGTAGTTGTGGATGTTACAAATACAAAAAAAGATTATTCATAAAATAAATGAAGAAAGGAAAAATAATTAAATATCTAAAAAATGAAGTAACTCGTGAGCTGGGTCAAGCAACAGGAAAAGTGAGATTAAAAAGTATCAGCTGATACATAGGTTTAAAAACATCGGTTTTTTTACTACATTTTTAACAACGTCATTTTTAAATACGCTTTAAAACGTCTTTTGAACCGTCAACAATTAAAAATTCGCCTTTAAAAACAATAATTAAAAACTCAATTGCTCAATAATGATATTCCGTAAATCTAATTTGCAATAGCTGTATGTGTGTCCTTTTTCATCTTGCACACTTAAACAGAGAAGTATTAGTGCACATATACGCCTTTTACGAACATTTCCGATGTTTAGTCTATTGTGACACAGAGTACCAAGAAAGCAATTATCGACGTCTCGAGTAGAAATCTACGATAGAAAGCAAGGTGTAGAATTCTATAGAGCACGGAGTCCCGCTACAGAGATAGATATGATTAAACGTGCTATTCCATACAAAACTTTTCCATTGCATTCCTTCCTCTATCTAGGCCACCTGGCAATCTCCAAATTTTTTATGTGGAACAAAAAATATGGAATCAAACGTGTAATCTGGAATATCTCCCAAATGGTTGCTCGTAGCGATATTTACCAGATATACATTTTTTGTTTAGAAAATACAGTTGAATAGAATTTCTTCACTAAATATATTATATATAGAGGCACAAAAAGTTATGGCATTATGAACATAAGGAAAGGACTGAAGGTGGTTCCCTCTACACTTTACAACAAGAACATAGGCAGATTTGGATTTTTATCCTGAAAATCCCCCAATACCGTATTTTGTGGAAAAGTTTCTGGTAAGAAGAAGATATTTAAATAGAACTAAAATAAAATGG
The DNA here is from genome assembly GCA_014170235.1 of Listronotus bonariensis. Taxonomy (NCBI): domain Eukaryota; kingdom Metazoa; phylum Arthropoda; class Insecta; order Coleoptera; family Curculionidae; genus Listronotus; species Listronotus bonariensis. Next base: position 24,499 of record JACEGR010006686.1, read on the forward strand.
AAATTTTACACCCTGTATTTCGCAAACTATCAATTTTTTGACAAAGGTAAATGGGGGTAGATCGTTTTATCTTTACCCAAGAAATGTGTGGTAACATATTGTACAGAGCTTTTAAAGAACCCTGTTTATACGTTTAACCAAATCAAAAGGTTTATACTAATGTGTTAGAGGCAAATGGTCTTGTGCTTGTAGAACACTGACAGGTAGATAGATATAAGACAAAGAATGCCGGCATCTAAATGTTGTGAAGCATGGGTCCCAATTTGTTGTTGCTTTACTTGCCTACCAAGTTTTTGATTTGGCTGTACGTGTACTTTCTACGATAAATGTCCATATTTATACTTTTTTTTAAAGGCCAAAGCCAAAATCTTTTAATTCATATGAATAAGAAAGCTAAATTTTAGTCGTTTTTGCATTAAAAATATAATACTGTTTATTTTTAATTTAAAGCAAGTCTTTTTAAAATCGCAGATAGAGAAAAATTCTATTTTCATCTTACATTTCACAAGTTTCGTAACCAAAATTAAAAGTTTTGAGTAATTTTTCAATAATGTTTTAACTTATATTTTTCTTGTCTGTAGATTTAAATTTATCCTAAGTAAACTTCAACTTTAATTTAAATTTTGCCACCCACTTTTAACAATAACGAAAAATAATAGACACAAACTTCTTCTTGTAAAAAGTTTCCTACATTTTTATCTATATTATCTTTTAAGCATAACAAAAGAAACAAATAAAAATCAGAAACTTAAGAAAAATAAAGGGGTAAACTTTTTTTTAAATGGAACACCCAGTATATTAGGTCTAGTATAAAATGTTTTTTAAAAAGCTTTACAAAAATACAACATTTTATATATATTTATCTTTAATAGTTTCAAAAAAATAACCATTTAACTCTGAATAATAGCAGAACTACGGTACGAAACTTAAGGGGTGATTTCGTATGTCTTTTATGAAAAAAGTTTCTATTAATATATGTCCGGACTGCGCTTTTATACCTCCACCTAGATTAATATTATTGAATCCAGTGGCGTCTTAGTGGGCACCACAGCCAACATTATTGAAAAAAAGGTGCCATTGGTTTTTTATAATGTTTTTTCGATTAAGTAATTAAAAATATAACTTTTTAGTTTTCTGTATTTCCGTCGTGTCTGGTTATATTTTCTAGAAAAAAATTAAAGCAACTTTAATTTTTTCTAAAAAGTATACATGGACAACATGATATAAAAACAGAAAAAAAAACAACTATTTGGCTTAAAATAAGTGAGCAGTCGTGTATTTAATCGGTTCCCATATTGACTATTTAAAATTGTTAATTTTTTAATTTTAAATTTTATTTAATGCTGTTTATGGATACTTTTTAGAATGACTTAAAGTGGCTTTAATTTTTGTTCTTGAAAACAAAGAGAGGTACGAAAAAATATAAGAAACTAAAAGTTTACCTTGTAGTTGCTTAATCGGAAAAAAACTTTATTAAAGAGGGTAGTGTACTTTTTTCCTTGATAATATAAACGGTTTCTAAAATATTTTAGAAATATGCGGATTTTTTTAAAAACCTCAACGCCCTGTATCTTAAAAATGAAGCAAGTCCGGACGTATGTTTATTAAAACTTTTTTCATTAAAAAAAACATTAAAAATCGCCTCCTTAAGTTTTGTACTGTAGTTAGGAAACACCCTGTATTTTCCATTATATCTACAGTTTTAGCTTGGTGCCGGCCGTAGGTAGGTATAATAGAAATTATATCATCTAGTTTTCAGATTCAAGTGCCCTATTTCGAAAATTATTAAAAATGGACATATTAAATATGATATTTTTGCAAAACTCTTTAAAAGACATTTTTAATGGTAATATATTATACAGGGTGTTCCATGTAAAAAGATTACCCCTTTATTTTTCCTGAACTTTTGATGTTCATTTGTTTCTTTTGGTATGCTTAAAAGATAATAGATAAAAATCTATGAAATTTTTATACAAGAATTTTTTTCTATTTTTTTTTCTTTGTAATTGGGTAGCAAAATAAAAATGAAAGCCCTGTACAGAATGCCGCCTTTTCGTTGACAGGGTATAGCAGAAACTAAAACAGATAGAACAAATCTGATTGCGCAATCTCTATTTCAATTTTGAAACAAGTCCAATAGTGAAAGTACATTATGCTTTTAGCTGATGATAAAATAAACAGGGTGTTTCATTAAAAAAAAACAAGTTTGTGCATAACCTAAAATTAAAAGTCAATGGAAGAATATAGGTACGCCAATGAATTCTACGTAAAAATCCCTTAAGCATTTCTTTTTACGATTTTTTTCTATTTCTATCAAGCGAGTTACAAGTACCGGGCCAAATTGGCACAATTTTATAAACACTCTGTGTCTTTAAAACAAATCAAGTTAGCCGTAATTTAATTTCACCATTAAATTTATTTTAAAAATTAAAATCAAGATCGTGCAATCAGATTTGTCCTATCTCTTTTAGTTTTTGTCATACCCTGCAAGGTCAACGAAAAGGCACCACCCTGTACATTTTGCAAAAGGTACTTAATAAATCTATTTGTAAAATTTTTATCATTTTATGGCGTAGACTCGGTTTTAAATGTGGTTTATGGGATCAGCAAGGTGTTTGCTTTCGATAACGCTTAAACGAAAAACGTCTACGTAAAAGATATAGAAGTTTAAAGCTCAATAATGCCAAAGTAAACGAAGTATACAGAGTAAACTAAAAAAGTGAAACCGTAAAATAAAAGATAATAATATTTTTTAGATAGAACAGTATGCGGTGATGCACGGTAGTAAACTGTGACTGACACACAAAAAAAAGTGTCAGCAATTTTCAGCAGCAGTTTTTGTTTAAAAACATACCATCTATAAAGCTAGTGGATACTTCACTATTGTGGAAAGCTTCGTGCAGCAGTGTGTGATATATCAAAAAGAGAAGGTGCTTCATTACTGTAACATATACCGGTATAGGAACCAAACCGCCGTCCTTTCGTCGGCGAGTTGGTTTCACACCTGTATTTTAAAGTAAATTACTGACGGTTTGTTGCTGTAAACGCAATTTGGACAATACTGTTAAATATCCATTGTAGCAATGATTACTAACATATTGTAGACGTTATTAATTATTAGAAAAGTTTGCATATTTGAGATAAATATTGGTTCACATAGCTTTTCACATTGTCGACAGAGGGCGTGGTGGACAATAAGCTACTACGTTTATTCGATATGGCTAATTTTTAAGGAACCGGCCTGCGGTTGGTGATCTCAATAAGCTCTAAAAAATAAACCTTTGGCTGGTGTGAATATCTGCATCTCCAGATCGGACAGTGTTCGACAGGTACAACCTTGCAGTGCAAGGAAATTAAAAGCAGTTAAGAGTTTTTTTCTCTTTTATTTTCGTAGAATTTAAAATTATAGTCATAACCTTTGTGCAGTGTAGTATTTACTACAATTGTGATACATAATACAAAAGAGCAGTGGTAAAGGAAGCATGGAATTTTAATAGCCGTTATAATAATGCGTTCTGTAATTTACAATTGCTTGTGATACAATTTTCATACAACATTGAGTAGTGCCTATTGCAAAACCTCGATGTTTGCCCCGATCCACAATATGGATCGCATAAATGGTTGCAGTGCGAGCTTCCATGCAGCGTACGTGGTTTCGAAGTCGCGTCGTCGCAAACCGATTTTTTGATGTTAGTTTACCGACAAGCTGAGAACCGGGGCGAACCTCGAGCTGCAACATTTATCTGGTTTGCGACAGCGTTGGTTCCGACGTCCAGATATGTACGGTTGCAGGTCGTTGTACAAATCTAGACAGGTTTGTCGTAGGGGTTCGCGACGAGGTACGGTTGCAGGTCGTGGTTTAAATCTGGACGCACTTTGAGAGGTCTAAGCCAAGCCGCCATCGCCACTTTGTCATAATGTCATGGCAACCAATGAATTCCTATATATTTAACACGTTCTTTGACTTTAGTCTAGCCGCAGATATTTTTTTTCTTAAGTTAATTTTTATAATTGGTAAATAAATATATGAATTTACTAGCCGACCCGTGTTCACTTCGTTGGACGTTACTTTTATGTTTCTCTGAACTTTTTGTTCAATCGTCATAAAAGCCTATAACACTCCTGAATAGTGTAGATTTCTGATTGTGAAAGAATTTTTATGATCGGTTCAGTATTTTCGAAGATTAGCGGGTACAAACAAACAAACAAAGTGAAAAACTTTACCTCTTTATATATATTTATATATATATTATATTAATATTTTTAAAATTTCATTTATTATTATTATTACAGTTGTCTAAATCCCGTATTTTTAAAATATTCTCATTGAAGTTCCTTTTTATTTTGATCTACGTAGGCTTTTATTAAAACATAATTTTTAAGCCAACTTTTATAAGTAAAAACGTAATTCTCTTAGAAACTCAGACCTAATGCTTACTTTTTATAAATACTTATTATGAACACTCGTGTCGTATGTATTAGTACTAGTAATGTCCTTTGCCATTTTTGCAGGACTTAATTCTCTATTTTTCTCTCACTTTACCCTTCGCTAACTTGTAACACGATTATTTCTTATCTCCGAATTCTTTTATACCGATTATACCGACAAAACAAACTGTTTTTTCTCCCCTTTTAAGGGATCTTTAGGAAGTTATAACATGCTTCATTATAATCCCTTACTCTTGTCTTATAAAATGTATGTATATACAGGATGTTAGAGAAATAATGTTCGTAACTTTAAAAAGGTGATAATTTATACATTATTTTAAGCAAAAAGTTTTTTATAACATAATATCGATGAGTTTTTGACAAAACATAGTAGGCGACAAAAACCGAGACGTTAAATAAAGCCGTGCACTGTTGTATATACAAAAAAGTCACCAACTTTGTTTTAAAAATAACTTAATGAAAAGAAAAAATTGCTTCCCGTAAAATTGACGAATGTCGCTTACGATGTTTTGTCAAAAACCCATTGATATATAGGGTGTCTCTCTCAACTCTATTTTTACACAAAATAACTTCGTCCCTGTACAAGATACAAAAATAAACCTAAAATAAAAAAAGTTTACTTGGATACACTCTTTTTGTTGAAAGTACTAGTTAATATAAAAGGTGTCTTAAATACATAATTATTATTCTTAAGTAGGTTTTTAAAAGGAACACCTTGTATGTTTTAACAAATATTGACTATTAAATTTTTTATCAAAAATGTAAAGGACATTATACGTCATTTGTTGCTGGTTTTTGAGATATTAGCAGTGCGCTGATTTACTCATTAATAATTAAAAGTAAAGAAATAAAATAATATTTTGGTTTTAATTATTTTTAAATAATTCTGTCACTGTCAAAGTAACACATAACCTATATGTTTGTAATTAATTACCTTTTATTTTAAGAACTACTACTCTCAGTTATTTTTTACAATGAAAGGTAATTAAAATTTTGTTATTATAATGTTGGTCACTCTGACAGTGACAGAATTATTTAAAAATAATTATTGAAACCAAACTATTATTTTCTTTCTTCAGTTTTAATTGTTAATGAGTTTATCTGCATAGTGCTGATATCTAAACCAGGGATAATTGACGTATATTTTGTTTTACATTTTTGATGTAGAATTTAATACAGAGTCAAAATTTGTTAAAATTTGCAGGGTTACATTAAAAAAACTTACTTGACAATGAAAATTATGTTTTTGAGATACCTTGTATAGTAACCAGTACTGTAAGTAAAAAGAGTGAATCCAAATATTTTTTTTTTAATTTTAATTTTATCTCTGTATCCTGTACAGGAGTAAAGTTATTTCGTGTATAAATAGGGTTGGGACATCCTGTATTTTCGAAAATCAGCCGTTTTCAAGAAAAACAATGCTAAATTTATTTCTTTTAAGTCATAAAACTAATTAGTTTTGTACCTTAACTATTTAAAAAACATATGCCTTTTATCGTAAAATAAATTATATTTATTAATTAGCTCTTTTTAAAGAAATATATTTTTTGTTTATTAGATACAATTTCCCCAAGAAAAACAGACCAACAAAATATGTCACAAATTGGCAACGTCGTACGCGACATGGTGTCGGTAGGCAAAAAAATAAATATCTATGTCGGGAAAAAATTATTTGGTAGTTTTTTTGCATATATTAGTGCAAGTATTGTTTACCCGAATTGAAATCACATTTTATTTTTAGTATGTATTACTATATCATGCATTTTGATAGAAAAGAGATGTTTCGGGTACGCGAGTGTCACGATATAGTTTTTATTTACGGAAAGGCTCATTGCAATTCTAAAGCAGCCAGACGCATTTACAAAGAATGTTTGCCTGATTGAGGGCAACCAGCTACAAGAACATTTAAAGAAGACTTCCAAAGACTTTTAAACAACAGGGAGCGTAGTGCCTACTTTTAACAATCGCGGAAGACATCGTGAAGTTGGAGTGGAAACCGAAGAATTAATTTTGAATTTAATTGACGAGGATTCGATACAGAGTACGAGACGTATTGTGATTACTAATACATTTTATTGTAGCTTTATGTGATTTATGAGAGTTTTGTTTTTTTTTCTGATGCATTGCATCGTTTTAAATAAGTGACTGATAATCGTGGATATTGGTGCTGTGTATCGCCTTGTTTTAGTAAGTTTTGTCATTTTTTTAAGTAAATGTAATGTACTGAAAGCGTTATTAAATAAAAAATAATAGCCATAAGAATTGCGTAAAACTATTTCGTAATTCAAGGCATAATTTTCAACAAATATCATACCAAAGTATACAATTTGATGAATTAATTGCGGTCCTCGTGTGCTCGTATCTTTGTTCTGTCGCTGCGTTGCCAAATGTTTGGAATATTTTAATTATTTACTACTCACTTTTCTCGAAAACCTATAATTTTTGGACATAATTTATAATAAACTTGTTTGCTCCTTGCACTTTTTAAAGCAACAAACATTATTTCCCTTTTAACCTGTATATATTTTTCTTTAGCCAGTTAATAAATAATTTGGTGACTATCATGGGCGCCGCCATAAAAAAGTTTAGTGGGGTGCATGTACATCTACACATAGTAGCGGATTTACATATTTGTCTCCTGTACACTATTGATTTCTACTACCTCTCAATTTTGATAGAATACAGTCAATCTCATATGAAGGTAAAACATTTTAAAGGGCAAAAATATGGTCTTCATTTAAAAAACTTTCTGTATACTTCATTAACAACTTTCATATACCAATGATCTGAAAAATAAATATGGATGAATGCAGCGAAAATCATAATAACCCTTACCTGGGCACTGCGCAGTCCCCTTGTGGGCATGCGCAGTAAAACTTACTGACTAGCGAAAAACAAACAACAGGACCGGGTTTACCATTTTGTATATAATTCAATTATAAAGAAAATATACCAAGTAATTTTGTTTCTGGGTAAACATATTTAAATTTAAGTCTGTATTCGTCTTTCATAGCAGTCCCTAAAAAGTTAACCGGTTTTATATTGGGGATATTTGTATAGTTTTTTATTTTTCGGTCGTATCGCCGATTTTATTGAAATTTAGCAAACGAGAGTGCTTAAAAGCACTGATCTCAATTTAAATTCCGTTTTTGCTAAAACACCTTATTTTTGATTTATGAGGACCGACTTTGACTCAACCTCAAACCTGCACGGAATTTTTTCGAATTATTATCTTCTTTCTTAACACTACCTTGACACAACAAAACTGAATGGTTAGTATTTTATCATAAAAGCAATTAGTTTTGGTGTAACTTGTTTTAGGAAAAATTTAATTCATAAGCTGATATTTCGTTCCCGTTACCGTAGCAGTTGTCGTTCAGTTAAATGTGGCGTGTAATGCCATTGACATTGTTTATTTTTGTGGTTAGGGCCAAACTGACCTTATATTTGTAATTGAAACCACAAAAAAAACGCGAAATACAAATATTAAAATTGGTATATTATTTTGAATACATTAGAAAACTGTAAACACGTTGGTTAAATTGCTCTTGAATAAATATAGAAATTCCGCGGTTGTCGTATACCAAAAATTGCAGTTTTTGAGTATGTTTTGTGTATGGTTGCTACCTGTTCGATGATTATATTTTTGAGGATTTTTTTCAATTAATAGTGGTTTAAATCATATTTTAATTGATTAATAGTGAATTCTGTCTATAAAAAAAAGTGCCAGTAAAAACTGTTGTGAATTCCACAGTGCTATCTGGCTGCATATCTTCCCTTTTTTTGTTGTTGTTTTGTATTTGGGTGGAAACATAAAAATATAAACAAACATGGAGGGCAATGAACTTACTGACTGTAACAATAAATGTGTAAAATGTAAACAAACTTGTGATGAAGATTACTATAACTGTGACTCATGCTTAGAAAGAATTCACAAAACATGCTGGAATATTACACCTACCGAGGTAAGATGTATGCCTCTTCAAAAAGAGTTCTATTATTAATATGTGAAGAATGTAAACGTTTTGTTGCAAGAATGCCTTATATGATGAAATTAATTGAAGAAATGAAAAATGATATAGACATTTTGAAATCTACAAGTCAACAAAAAGAAACTTATGCCACCACTCTCCAAAGGAACGTCAATACCAGGGAAACTAGCATAAAGAAAAACTGTCCTACCATAATAATAAAATCAAAGGTTCCTCAAAACTCTGAGAAAAGCAAAAAAGAAATTCAAAAAACTATAAATCCAACTAATCTTAACTTGGGAATAAGAGGTATAAAAGAATCCAAAAAGGGTATTGTCGTTAAGTGTGACACCGATCAGGAGATGACACGGCTTAAGAATGAGGTTGCAACTAAACTTGGTGAAAAGTATGAAATCGAATTACCAAAAAAGTACTTCCTAAAGTTAAAATTGCTGGTTACACTGAAGATAAATCGCCAGAAGAGCTCGAAAAAATTATAAGGAAACAGAACGCATGGATTGGTACAAACGATTATTTTAAAGTAACATTTGTGAGACACAATGTTAAAAGTAAGAATACTTCTACACTTTATGTTGAATGTTCCGGTGGTCTCTTTACTAAATTGATTAATTGTGGAAAGATATATATAGACTGGGAGCGCTTGCCTGTTTATGAGGATCTGACTATATCGAGATGCTATAAGTGCCAAGGATTTAATCATAAAAGTAACAAATGTACAAAGGAACAGGTGTGTGGAAACTGTGCAGGGGATCACAATATCAAAGAGTGTCAAAGCCGTAGTAAAAAGTGTGTTAACTGTGTGTCGGCAAATACTGAATACAAACTAAAATACAAAACTGATCATACTACATTGGACTCAAACTGTCCATCACTAAAGTATCATGTGGAGCTGTTAAAAAATAGAATAGACTATAACTCATAACTATTATGGTAAACAACTCACAAGATGAAATATTAAATGTAATTGATGACGATAATAGTTCTAGGGGTACAGTGGTGGATAGTAATAATATTGAATATTTAATTTCTAATCGAGATAACTTTTTGCGCATTATTCATATTAATATTAGAAGTATAAATAAAAACATTGACAATTTACTCTGTTTATTAGAGACATATAAACTTTACTATGCAGATATTATTGTCTTGAGTGAAACCTTTCAACTTGTTACAACCAATAATTGTAGTATACCGGGTTATCAAACCTATTATAATCAGGCCAATTACAACAAAAATGATGGTGTCATAATATTTGTGAAGGATTACATTAATGCAAATTTTACAATAACACAACTAACTAAATCAAGGGCTACAGTAAGTAGATTAACTTTTGAATTAAATAAGGTACTCTATGGAATGACTGCTATATATAAACCACCTCCTATTTCCAAAATAGATTTTGTAAACGATATACATACTTTTTTAGAAAACGAGGCAACTGCTTGCATAGAAATATTTATAGGTGACATTAACATAAATATATTAGATAGTGAGGATAATAATGTGACTGACTATCTATCTATGATGAATTCACTTGGTTTCCAATCATTTATTAACGCCATAACTAGGCCTGTTTCTAAAACTTGTATAGATCATATTTTTGTTAGACAAAAGTTAAAATCAAATAAATTAAACGTAAATTCTTATATTTTTAATAATGATATAACTGACCATAGTCCAGTTTTGCTTCTTTTTAGCCACAATAGGGTAATTTCACAACAAAATTTAAATAATCAGAAAACGTTGACTAAATCCAAAGTAAACATAATGGATCTAAAAAAAGCTTACATGAGTATGATTGGACCACGGTAATGGAGGAGAGAAATCCTGAAGTAGCAACTAAAATATTTTTAAGTATTTTTCATAAACTTTTAACAAACGCTACAGAAACATACACATTAAATATTAAATCATACAAAAAAATAAAAAGCTGGATTACTAATGGTATAATAGCTTCTATCAAAACAAGAGATAAAATGAAAAAAAAGTTAAATTCTAACTATAGTACACAACTTGAAAAACAATATAAAGATTATCGTAACTATTTAAACAAAATAATTCGTAAACAAAAAAATAACTATTATAAAACCCAAATTGATAATAACAAAAATAATCTAAAGAAACTTTATGAAATTATTAAGGATGCAACATATGAGAAACGGGATAAATCTGATAACTTTATAAATATTAAAAATAATCTTGGTGAGAACTTTAGCGATCCATTGGAGATGTCTAATTATTGTAATGACTATTTTATAAATATTGGAGTGGAAATGGAAACGGCCATTCCCCCTCCCCAAGTGGAGTGCCAAATGGACCGAGCTATACCTAATTCGATTTTTATTACCCCTGTAACTAAGAATGAACTAATTAAGCACATAGCGTCTCTTAAAAACAACAGTTCACCGGGATATATGACGGCATTCATGCTAATATAATTAAGGAAACTCATTTGGAAATTATTATACCTTTGATGCATATTTTTAATTTAATTTTGGAGACCGGAATTGTTCCTCAGGAGTTTAAAATATCAGTAGTTACGCCAATACACAAAGCTGGATCCAAAAATTCGATTAGTAACTATCGACCTATAAGTCTGATAAGCAATTTTGCCAAGCTGCTTGAAAAATGCATAAAAAAAGATTGAACTTTTTCTTTAAAAATAATAGTGTTCTATGCCTAAATCAGTTTGGCTTTAGTGATGAGGGACTCAGTACATCTGACGCTATGCACAAGCTGGTAACAGAAGTTGTTAATAACCTAAATGTCAATAAAAAATGTATAACTGTTTTTTTAGACCTTGCGAAAGCGTTCGATACGGTACCTCATAACAAGCTTCTTGACATACTACATAACTATGGCATTAGAGGAACAGCTTTTAAACTATTAAAAAGTTATCTGAGTGATCGGTATCAAATGGTGAAACTTAATGCTGTCTTGAGTCATAAACAAAAAATAAAAATTGGTATTCCTCAGGGAACCGTTTTGGGACCGTTACTGTTTATTACCTATATAAATTCATTACTAAAATTGACAATACCTGGGTTAACAATTTCTTATGCCGATGATACAGCATTGGTTTTTGCGGGTGATACATGGGATTGCGTTAGGCATCATACAATAGAAGGAATAAGAATAGTAAAAAACTGGCTTCAGACTTATAAATTAACCTTAAACTTGGCGAAAACTAATTATATTGCATTTTCACTTACTAGAGCAAATAGACCTCCTTTTAATGAAATTGTAGTTGATAATTATAGCATTCTGGAAACACCACATACAAAGTACCTTGGGATCATGATTGACCAGTTTCTTAAGTGGCAGCCACATATTGATTATGTCTCGAATAAATTACGGAAATTAATTCATAAGTTCTATCTTTTAAGGGAAATATTAAATAGAAAATCATTGATTACCATTTATAAGTCATTGGTAGAATCAATTATTAGATATGGAATACTTGTATGGGGTGGTCTATATAATAGTAGCTTATATAAATTAAATATTGTACAGAAATATATTTTAAGGATTATTTATAATAAAAATAGATTATATCATTCTAGAATGTTATTCTCTTTGGACATTGGTAATATTAGAACAATATATATGTTGACCGTCTGTTCCTTTATGCACAAACATGAAGGATTACAGATTGTTATAAATCATAAATATGCTACACGGGCTAATGATAACAGAGAAATACAACTTCCTGTTAGTCACAACAACTTAAATATTAAATATATAAATTATATTGGTCCTAAAGTTTTTAATATGTTGCCCTATGTTGTCAGGACTGTGGAAAATAAGCAAAAATTTAAAATATTATGCAAACGATACATTTATGACAATTGGCAACAATTTGAAAGGTTGTTTGTTTGATGTAAAATTATAAAGTGTACAAAGTGTATTGTAGATTTCTGGATCTTTAAGTTATATTATATTTTATTTCATTTTGAGATATATATCTAGGTTTATTATGTGGGTCATGCACATACAGATGTTTTTACATCTAGGTGCATATTAATATTTTTGTTTGAGTTGTATATTGCAGTGTATTGTTTAATTATGTATGTAAAGATTGTTAATTGGTTAAATGTTTAAATATCGATAAATATAAATATCGTTTTGACTAATATCGATTATTCGATATATCGATATTTGAGAGAGAAAAAATATTGATATTTTATCTAAAGTCAGGTAATGGACCCAGTAATTAGTTATTGATTTAATTTGTCTACAAATGCCAACAAATAGACTTGATGATGTAATAATCTTAAACTAGGCTTAAAGCGCAATGGGATCGCTTGGACTATTTAATTTTATTCAAAACAGTCCATAGAAAGATGTTTCTTTTTTAACATACGAGCAATAAGCAATCTACAAGATATATATATATATATATATAATATATTTCTATAACTTTTAAAGATATCAAAATCTAACGTACGCCAATTTGTAATATTAAGAAGCAACTTTTTTAAGCAATTACATCAGCTCTAGTCAATTTGTCTACTTTTTGAGATACGCCACTTCGTGATATTGCCGACAAAATTGCTTATGGCTACGTGTTATAACTTAAAAATATGTCAAATTATTTTGATTAAACTGCCATATTTTATTTTGTGTGATTATAAATGCATGAGTCAAATGCTAATACAGGGTATCCGACTATATTTTACCCATTTGGCCGCGAATAATTTTAGAACAAATAAAATTATCAAAATGCGGTTTTTGCAGAAAGCCTTAGATTTTTTGAAAGTTTTGGTTGTGACATTTATTTCTTACGAAAACGGCCATTTTTCGTATATAGGGCAAGTTTTTTATTTTAAATGGAACGCCGCGTATATTTTCTATAATCCTTAAATACAATTTTTCCCGTTTAAAAAAATTGACCCAAACCATGACTATTTCAAAAATAATGGATTTATTGATCTCTAAAAAATTGACTGCATGGCAATAAAGAGTATTATTTGAAACAGAAAATTTGCTACTTTCTCATAATTTAGTTTTGGTTATACAAAACTTAAATTAAACAAAAGTTAAAAAAACACCAAGAATTACTTACAACGCACAAATGAAACACCAAATGACTATACCTAATAACGGTCGACCGTAGATGGGAGATTGGGTTTGGGCGGCCGACGACGTCAATTTTACCTGGATTTTACGATCGGGAAATCCCAAACTATAAATTAAATTAGGATGAGTGTGGCCCTGTCAATGTATAGGTAAACGTTTTCAGTGTTGCAACCACTATATTTATTAAAATACTGCAAATTTTGTCAATGTTGCCAACACTATATTGGGTTTTAAATGAAAAATGCTAACTTTTATAAGAACTGCGCATGTGCAGAGGTGGACAGCAATTCTCCCAGTGTGGGGTAAAAATTTCGTGCGCAGGTCTATTGAAAATATATAGGGATCATTTTCTATTAGCAATCCTTTTAATTTTTAGGTCATTGTCATCACCGAATCAGCTAAATAACATAACACATAGGCAATGTAAAAGTTCAACGTGAATACCGGCATGTCAACAATTTGGATTGGATGACTCACGTACATCCTTTGTTGTTGCTTTACTGGTCGATATACCTTTACCTATTGCTTATCCAGTATGTACATCAATGTACTTTTAAATTCAAATCGCTTAAACCTCCCCTTCCGGCGCCCATGGTGCAATTTTACATACAGAGTGTTTTCTTCAACTCCCCTAAAATTTGGTTTTTATCTCAATTTTTGTAAGATTTGATCCGAAGATGAGCCACAGTTTAAAATAATCATTTTTTTTATGCAGTTAATGATTACTGTAGCGCGAAGATAGTAAATTTTAAAACATATGTTTATAGGAAAAAATATCCTTAAGGGGTATTCTAGTCTAGAGACCCGAATTTTGATCATTTTTTTTCAATGAATAAAAAAAGCAATTGATATTTTAACTACACATTTTTTTATCATTTCTTTATTTAGATGTAAAGAGTAAATAAAATTAATTTTAACAAAAACAAATGAATATTCATGAAGTTATGCGTCCTTGAAGTAAGGGAGAAAAAACGCCATGTCCTGGTTACCACGATTTCTACCCTCATGGTGATTTAAATAATAAAAATTGACAGATTCGTAAATAAAACGAATGTCGTTATGGCCTGAACCACGGAAATGGAAAAAATTATTTTTTTATTAAATTGCGGCTTCTTAAAAATAAAGACCGATTTTTTTACTACCTTTTTTGAATTTAATGCTTTCATGAATTTTAAAAAATATATTAAATTTAAAATTCTTAATTTTTGTTCGTTTAGGCGATAGAGAGATACTTAGAAAATATTCATGCCAAATTTTAAGTAAATTGGTTAATTAGAACTTAAGATATTGTGGCAACCGTATTAAAAAAGATCTGTCGAAAAAAACGCGTTTAAAGTTTTACGTTAACTTTGAGGCAGCGTAACTTATAGCATGGTACATACACCATACGTTCCCTTAATTAGCCATCCCAGCTTTCTACATGATGTAGTATACTAGAAGTATCATGGAAAGAAGGAGAGAAAGTAATTCATACGGGTAGCCTTCCAATCGCCTATTGTTAGAATCGTCCCCTTAAACCGGTCTAGTTGCCATGTCACCAAAACGGCTGTAACTTTAAAAATATTTCGAATTTTGAAAAATTATTTTAGAAAAACATTCTTAAATACCTAATCTATGAAATTATAACAAGAACAAATTTCCAATTTTTCAAATTTTTAGACTAGAATACCCCCTTAAAGGGGAGATACCTGTTAAATTATGATTTGTTTTTTTTAAATATATTAGTATAGTCCTTTGGGAACACGTCACTAAGATTTTAGAAAATAATTATCAGTATTTCTTATATTACAGAGTCGGTAAGTCACTATAATCATTGAATATTTATGTACCTATTCAAATTTTTAATGCGTTTTTCTCAAAACTATATTTTTAAATTGGCGGGCACGATAACGCAACAAGTTATTGACCGATATTCCTGAAATTTTGCACACATCTTTTTAACAACAGTACTTTCTATGTGAAGCTACAAAATTTCAAAAACTTAAAAAAAATTCAAAGCAAAAACGATGGAAAAAGTAAGCAAGCAGTTATTTTATTTTTTTCGAGCGTTGTATTCCACGAATTTATTATTTTTTAAACTTTTTTGGGGTTTACCGACAAATTATAGCATTATTAAACATAAAAAAATAGTTCTAGTTCTAGAACCGATGCTAGAGTGCTAGCCGATTAAGAAGTTTCTCTCCGACCTTAGTAAAAGAATTAAGTGTACAGCCTCTATTGTGAATAATTAAAATACAAACAAAAATTCCTCTAATTTTTATTATTTGAGTAAACCACATGCCAACTTTTAAAAATATTAATAACTTTTGGAATTTAAAAAATCATAAAAATCAATGAAAATTTAAGCATTTACAGGAATCTCTTCCCCTAAAATACGTCCCTAAAATTACAATGAATTTTAAAAATTCTGTATAATTTTAGTTCAGTAAATGAGCAACGCTTGTTCTAACAAATTAAAAATAAATTATTATTTTTAAAAAAGCAGATCTTTTTAACTTCAACGAGTGTACATTTCAAACGCAGCTGCCAAAAATAAAATGCCCTTTTAATGCTAAAAAGAAAAAAATGGCGTCGACTAAACGCCTAGTGGGAAAACGATTTAACTGAAGAGCTTAGTTATTTAAAGGTCGAATTTTCGTTTTCTGTCGCTGAAATTTAGATGACAAGTTTGGAATAAATAAGTACAGCTTACAACACTTTTTTACTCAATTAGATTTCTTTGTTTTGTATTTAAATTAAAAACTCTTAGTTAGTGCCCACATCGCATTTGATGTTTTGTATTCAAAAACACATTCACAATATTAACGAGGGAAGACATATAGGTTTTTTTAATTTTTAATTTGGGTACTCCTGTACTCTTGGCCTCTGTAGGTATATTGTTGTCCTGTTGCTATATTACTAACTTTTGGGGACCATAAAGAAATTTTACTAGCTACTTACAGTCCCAGTAAATACATAACCTCTTTAATTTTGGTACGGACAAACCTCCTGCAAGAGATTTGTTATTAAGGGGGTGTATGAGTACCCATATTTGGTTAACCTAAAACGAACCCATGACAGCTCTAAATATCAAGGTGACAGCTGGGCGCCATAATGCAAAAACAAATTAATGGAAAGGAAGGTCCTGTTGACACATCATTTTAAAGCTCCTGACACCTACTTTATAACTCTAAAACAGGAATGGCAACCAATGGCACGCGTGCTACAAATGGTACGCGACGTAAAATTTTGGGCACGTTAGTGTGTCCCAGAAGGGGCAAGTTTTAAGTAGAAGACCTATTTTTTTTGCTCATTAATTGTTACCTCACTCTAAGGCCAAATTTATAAATCAGAATTTTATTTTAGTATTTGTATTAGCAGGGCCGTTCCTAGGGTGTCCTGCACCGTGATGCAAAAATTATTTGCCGCCCCTAGAAAAAAATGTTTGTTAAGGTATACAAATTTTTGAAGAGCAAAAATTTTAAAATAAAAATAACAATCCTTTTCAATCAATCCATTCCATTAACCACAACTAAGTCCTCTTCAATATTTTTTAAGACCAAATTCCTAAATAGCGCCCTTTATTTATTAACTTTTTGCCTTTATTCCACAATTTTCCGGCCCTGCAGCCTTGCGCCCTGGTGCCTTGCACCACCCGGTAGGCACGGCCCTGAGTATTAGTATTAATCTAAATTAAATTTAGCAAGTTTTGTAATTATTATTTTTTCCTATTTTAGTATAAAGTTTTGTATTTTAGAAAATTTCAAGGTAGTTCTTTAAAACCAAAACAATCAAATTCGATTTATAAATACTTCAATTTATATGTATGTTCTTAAATCTTGTGACTAATGTTAATACTAATACAAAAATTAATTTTTGATTTCTAAACCTGACCTAAAAGTATTTTATCAAAATATGGCTTTGTGAGACACCCAGGACATTATTTAAAAGTTTTAAGTTAAGGACCTTTTTTGCTTTTTAAAATTTTTTACTTACTCCCTTAAATATTTCATGGCACACGTAGAACATCATTTTACATTTTTGCACAAAAATGGCACATTGATACGAAAAGGTTCACAATCCATGCTCTAGAATAGAAAGTCTAAGACTACTCTAAGTATCTTCAGGGAATTACGACACTCGCCTCGATCAAATTGAGTCGTTGCGAATCTTCACAAACTCAGCCACGACGCTTAATCGACTTTACCTTCGGCAATAGACAGAAAATCGAAAGTTGTCGTAGGTAAACTTGACCGTCGTGGCTGAACCTATAGAGATGCACATCGAACCTCTTGATTTAATCGAATTGAGTGTCGTGTTCCCCATGCTGGTTTGTATGTCCATATTTCCCAAAGGAAAAAGTTAGATGTACTTAATGTGGTATTTTCTAAAGATCATTTTAATGGTAATATAAAATACAGGATTTTTCACCTAAAAATAAGTTATTGTTTCACCCTGTATATTATTACCTATATTACCATTAAAATGATCTTTAAAATGAATTTAAAAATATACCACAGTAAGTACATTTAACTTAATTAGTTTCGGAAATATGATCATTCAAATCAGGTATTTAGGTAGTCTCTAAAGTATTGCCATTTATAGTAGGTAAGGGTATTGACTTTTTGATCTTGGGTTATAAAGTAGTCGTAAATAGCTTGAAAATAAATGTACCTCATACCCCTCTTTTTATTGTTTTTTCAGCATATGGCGCCCAGCTGTCACCTTAACATTTCGAGCTGTCATTAATATGTTAAAAAATGCAGACCCTGGTAATAATTTATCGTTTTAGGTTTCATGAAAAAATACCGAACAGTTTAGAAGCTAGAAGGGGGCAACATATTTTTAGGACCTCACAATAGAATAATCACAATTTAATTTTTACAAATAAATAAATTAAATACCTTAACAAGTATTCAAGTTAATAAACCGAATAAAAGAAGTATTTTTACCGGTTTAAGAAAAAGAGAAAGAGAACGATCGCCAGCTAAATGGCAACTGGGACCGGTATTTAGCAAAAGAGCTTAGCTCTTTTCAAGCAGACGCCACTTAAATTTGGATCACGAAAATGTCTTTGGAATAAATAAATACAATGCTTAATACAATGGAAATTTAAAACGATGAAAGAATAAAGGGGATAAATATTTTGGAGTAAAAGATAAACCAAGTTTTTTTCATTTTTTAATATTATTTAAAATGTAGGAAGCAGAATTAAATGTATTTATGTCTTGTTCTTTCTTCTTTCTTCTGTATGATTTTTTAAAATAATAACACTATTTGACAAAAAAGTACTAGAACCTGAGATGTAATATATGTTATCGAAGATACCGCAAACCAAGTATATGCAAAAACCAAATTTTACAGGAGGCTCTAAAAACATTATGGTGTTGCGTTATTTAAAGACTGCAGTAAAAACACAGGGTCGTGTAATTTGATTGGTTTAAAGCGCGACAGACGGTCATGGAAAACTGTCACATTTGTATAAAAAGTCCATGTATTTTCTAATACACACAACCATATTTACTTTATTAAGGAACTAGCTTTTGCCCGCGGCTTCGAACGCGTTAAATTCGAGTAAAACAATTCCCCTTTCCCTATAAAGTGAAGATTTTGGATATTATTATATACATATAAACCTTCCTATTGAATTACTCTATCCATCCGTGGAATAGTGATTAGAAACCTAATAAAAAAATGTTGGTACTCCATGTAAAATATTTTTAAAATACTAATAATCATTTTGAAAATCTTTATATTTAAGCAATTTTGTAAACCTTTAGATGTTCTACTAACATAGTTAGAATGCATTTGAGTTTTAAAGGGTTTTTATTATAACATCTTTTGACCCACTCTGTGTGGCAATTCTATATATTTTTATAAACCATAGGTACCTGTGCGCAATTTTTTCATTCGCAACAGTAACGTCAATATCGAATTTTAAATGGAAACTATTTTGTTAAACACTCTATATATGTTTTTGGATATTATTATACCCATAAACCTTTCTCTTGAATTACTCTATCTATTAAAAAAAACCGCATTAAAATCCGTTGAGAATAGTAACGTCAATACCGAATTTTCGTCATATTTTATTCAAGATAGCCGACCCGGGCCGTGCCCACGTCGTTGGGCGTTAATATCTGAACTTTTTGTTTAATCATAGTAAGATATACCCTATAACACTTCTGAATAATGTAGCTCTCTGACTGTAAAAGAATTTTTATAATAGTTTTAGTACTTCCGAAGAATAGCGGCTACAAACAAACAATTATTAGTATAGATAAAAGAAAAAAATAACTAACCAAAACTCACATTGATCCATGTGACAGTCAAACCTATCAAATAACGCGTCCCTGTGCTTTTTACTGTAGACTGTCATTTAACCTTTTCCGCTTTAATATATGGTTACTTTAATTTTAAGAGTTTATTCTTAATTAAAATAAATTATTAGCAAGATTGTATTGTGTATTATACAGGGTGTAATTTAATTGATTGCTAAAAATACAGGATAGGCTTACTTAGCCAATTTTATGAAGAAAAGTTTTTATTAACATATGTCCTAAATCTCGTAACTTTTAATCTTGGAGTTTCAGATGATTATTATTCATTCTTAATTCATGTTACACGCCACAGCCTTACAGTCGTCAATATCACAGAATTTGAATAAACATAAATATATATGTATATTACAAGTTAAAAACTGTAACTAACATTTTTACTTAAAAAGACTAATACATTTATAATGACATGGATTTTTTTTTATTTATGTTTAAACTAAAGTAAAATTGAAAGCAGAGGTACTTATCTATTAAATAGAAAGCTTTATTTAATAAAAACCTTTTATTTTTTTAAATTCTTTAAATGGTAGCACCTTTATCTGTTTAGGTAACACATTAAAAAAATTTATTGCCCAGTATCCTGGGCCACTCTGACACCTTTTAGTCTCCAGTATGCCGGTACAAGATTTTTTTGTGTCTGGTTTTGTAAGAATATTGGCACGTACTTTATAACCCTAGAATATAAACTTAATATCTTTACCGACTATAAAATGATGGAAAAGGCGGAATGTTTATCCTAATGTGCGTCAAATTTTTGTCTGGTTTCGTTTGATATATTTTAAATTTTTCAAAGATATATTGAGAGGGTACAGGTACGATTTTTAATGGAAATAAAAGCTTGTTTGCAGTCATCCCTAAGGCCAAGATTCTTATGGCTTTCCGTTGCAAGCCAAACACAGTATTTGCAGAATATCCCCAAGCAATTTTACATCTTCTAATCTACAGGGTGTTAAACTTCAAGGAACAAAATCGTATTCTTATGATAACTTTAAAACTGTTCTAGATATTTTAATAAAAATTGGGTACGCACCTACTAGGCACCAATAGGATTTGTTTAATGTAGAATATTTTGAAAATATTTTTACCAGTGGCGTTTGTATGGGATGAATACTGAATATTTAAAAAAATGGCATTCCATTGCTTTTTCCAAAAAATAAAAATCATTTTTTTAATCATCATTTATTTTGCAACAAATTTTATTTCTTGAGTTTTTTTCTTCCGATGCACCGTTTCCGCATAAAATACTAAAAATAGGGCACTAGCCTACTAGTTTATAAGAATTTTGCTATACAAAACATGGGTCAAAGACAGTTTTATTTTTTTACGCGAAAACGATGCATCGGACAAAAAAAGATCTGGAGGTCAAATTTGTTGCCAAATAAATAGAAATTATTTTTTTTGTTTGGAAACAGCAATGGCGTACCATATATTTTTTTAAAAATCTTTAGTATACATTCCGTATGGATGTCACTGATAGAAATAATTAAAAATCTTTCACATTAAAAAATGCCGACTGATGCTGAGTAGGCGCGTGCCAAATTTTATGAAAATATCTCAAGCAGTTTTAAAGTTATGATAAGAACATCATTTTTTGCCTAAAGCTTTAACATTTGTAGCTCAAAAGTTAAGAGGTAATGGACTTAGGACTTGATGTCCTTTATTTTGTGCCATCAATTAAATTACACCCTACTCTGTTTTGCCTATAAAATTCTTTATTTAAAAATGTTGGGTAGTGGGTTTTGTTAAAATATCGCGAATATTAGAAAATATTTGCAAGACTTTCTGCACAAAGTGCGCAATCAGTTGGACAAATTATAGGCGCTAAAACTTTATTTTCAATTTTTGTCAGTTTCCTGTTTTTGCGGTATCGTCGCCGATATGGCTTTAAATGTATTGTTTGCTTCCTTAATATGATACCGTGGTCACAATTGGGCATGTAACAACTTTTTCTAAGGTTAATAAACAAAAACTACGCAATTCTTACGTTTTTTCAGCAACTTTTTAAAAACTATAAGGTGGTTGTCACCAAAAACCTCGTTAAAATACATAGTATAATTTAATTAATTTCCAATACTTTAAATAGAATAATATTTTACTTGATAGTTGTTAATTGAAAATACCATTAAAAATGTTATATGTATTACACATTTTTTTATTTTAAATCTATTTTATAGTTAGAATAAATTTCGCCATATACGGCAATAATATCTTTTTTATTACAAGCAAAAACGTGCGCGTCGTACTTTTAAACAGTTTTAACCTTAATTAAAAAATCTATATTGAATTTAGCTTGAAGATGTCCCGAATATAATGTACAGAGTGTCCGGATTTCGTTGCAATTGCAGGGTAGCTTGGTAATTATTAAAGATATAGACTTGCGGTTTTCCCTGACCTGTTGCTACTTTTGATGACACGAAAGATAACACTAAAAGATTTGCCATAGCCTTCTTCGTTTCTAACATACAGGACGAAATTCATTTTTTCTCATTTTTTCATGCTCTTATTTCAGTTGTCTTGTAACTTACAACAAAAGTAAAAACTTATATTAGTAGATATTTTTACGTAGAATCCAGTGGTGTAGTTAATTTTTTTTTATTTTTATATTTTTTGAGATCTAAACCAAACATATGATTTTTTTAATGGAACACCCTGTATATTTTTTATTCATTAAATTTTAGCTGATTAAAGCTTTTTAAAAATGTAATAATACTTAGTAGTACTAAGTGAGCAAATATATGGGTTGTGTTGGTACATCATCCATATATTATAAAAGTAATTCATAGTTATTTTATATTTATAGACCATAAACTGATGTTTTTAATTTTAAAATTAAATTTCGCATAGTGGGCCATGATGTAGACTACATAATAAAAAATAAGATGAGCTCCTCATGATTTGTTTAAATTGTATAGCAACATAAAGGTTTTAACTACTTTACCCACGCCAAGCACCCCCATTTACCTCTTAGTTCCTTAAGTTTATTAATTAATTAAAAACTGAACATTTTTGATCAGCGCCAATGTGCTTATTTATGTGCATTATTAAAAAATATTCGATTTAAAACAAAATAGTAAAAAACCGTGTATGTATAATACTATAGTTTCATACATGGCTTTCTATTGTTTTGCTTTAATTTGAATGTTTTTCTAAAAATTATAGATACATACCGATTTTAGGCACTGTTTTTAAATCTAAACACATTGGCGTTGATCCAAAATATTCAGTTTTTAATTAATTGAGTGAAAAAAACTTAAGAAACTGAGGGAGTGAATAGGGAGTGCTGGGCAGGGCAAAGTAGTTAACACTTTTATGTTGCTGTAAATTTAAACAAATGATAAACTGAGGGCTCACCCTATTTTTGTGCTACGAAGTCAATATCATGGCCCACAATGCAAAATTTAATTTTAAAATTAAAAACATTAGTTTAGAGTCCATTAATATAAAATAAAATTAAGTATTATACATTTTTTGAAAAGCTTTCATCAGCTATAACTTAATGAATAAAAACGATACAGGATGTTTCATTAAAAAATCATATGTTTGGTTCATATCTCAAAAAATATAAAGAATCTTACTATGCCACTGGATTTTACGTAAAAATGTCTACTAATATCAGTTTTTTTTTGTTGTAAGTTACAAGACAACTGAAATACAAAAGGGGTCCAAAATCTAAAAAAGTGAATTTCGTCCTGTATGTCAGAAAGGAAGAGGGCAATGAAAAATATTTTAGTGTATTCTTTTGTTTTATTAAAAAGTTGCAACAGTTTACGAAAACCGCAAGTCTCTATTTCTAATAACGAACAAAATAACCTGCAATTGCAATGAAATTCGGACACCCTGTACAGTGTGTGTCTAAAGCCAGACCCCCTATATTATCTTTTAAATTGTTCGGTATTTTTATGAAAATTTAAGAACTTCAGTTAGACAACATAAACCAAATTTTAGGCCAGAAACGACAGATATCATTTTTGAAAAAAAATTAAAAGAAGTTTTTGTGTCACATAATTTTACAGCTTCTGACAGGTAGACAGACCCTAGAATATGAAGTTAATATATTGACCTACTACAAAATAGCGGTTATTTAATAATTACCTAAATACCTGGTTTTGATGGCCAAATTTCGAAACTAATAAAGTTAGATACACTTAATGTAGTATTTTACAAAATAAAATTAACAAGATCTGTTTATTGGTGTTATTGGTCATATGCAGGGTAGAACGGAGGGTAGTTATTTT
Source organism: Listronotus bonariensis (assembly GCA_014170235.1). Lineage (NCBI taxonomy): Eukaryota > Metazoa > Arthropoda > Insecta > Coleoptera > Curculionidae > Listronotus > Listronotus bonariensis. Next base: position 48,571 of record JACEGR010006686.1, read on the forward strand.
TTTAATGACGCAGCCTGTATATTATATCACCATTTAAAAGATCTTTAAAAGGCTTTACGAAGAATCTACATTAAGTGTATCTAACTTTATTAGTTTCGAAAATATGGCCATCAAAATCAGATATAAGGTAACTTTTAAAGTACTGTCATTTTGTAGTCTTTATATTCTAGGATTATTAAGTACTCGTCAAAAACTTAAAATTGATGTGCCTCAACGTGCCATTTAATTTTTTTTTAAATGGCGCTCAACTCTCAATTTGACATTTAAATATATTGTTTCTTGCCTAAAATTTGTTTTATGTTGTCTTACTGAAGTCCTCAAATTCTTTGGAAAAATACCAAGCAATTTAAAAGATAACAGAGGGGCCCTGACTTAGGACACGCACTGTATAGTCATTAGAGCAAAAAAATCATAATGTAAACGAGTTTCTGGTTCCTCACACCACGCATTCGGTTTTAGGGCAGGACGGAGACGAAATATGTTTTTTTAAGTACGTGATACGTGTTTTGACAACATTATTTTTTCATCTAAAATATAAGTAATCAGGCTCTGTCCGAGGCTATGTCCTTTCAAAAAGGTTTGTTAACTTTATCATTTTTTGTGTACTTTGCGGCATTGCTTTCAGAATAAACTACATATTATGTCTGGCCTAAACCATAATAAAGTATTAAAAATACCGTTAAAATATTTTTAGTTTCTTGACAAATTGCTTAGCTTAAATAAAAAATAATTTTTATTAATAAATAATTTAATATTATAACTACACAGATTTTTATAAATAATTTTAATTTTATTGTAATAAACTCATTTTTATTAAAACAATAAAAGTTTCCTCGGTGCATCTAATTTCCAACATAAAATAAAATGCTCAACTAGCTAGGCAAGTTTTTTCTTAAGTAGAGTATAATGACTCTCAATCCTCTTATGTCAATACACCAGAAAAATGTTCAGAGTTCTAATAAAGCTTTATAAGTTAAAATTAACCGTGTAATTGGACTTAAATAAGTTTATTACTTTTAAAAAATAAATAAGGTTTGATATTAGTACAACATCCAGTTCTTGTCTAAAGTCAGGACCCCCCTTCTAACTTTTGTTAGGAGTTAAAATTGTTTGGTATTTTTTCATTAAAATATGAGGACTTTAGTTAGACAACATGAAACAAATTTTAGGTAAGAATTTAACATATAAATGTCAAACTGAGAGTTAAACGCCATTAAAAAAAAATTAATGGAAAGAGTGGTCTTGTGGCACATCAAAACATTTACCTTTTATAAAAGGCGATACTTTAAAATTACCTGAATACCTAATTTGGATAGCCATATTTTTAAAAATAATAAAGTTCGATATAATTATTATGACATTTTCTTAAAGGTCTTTTAGATATCTTTTAATGGTGATATATTGGACAGGGTGTGGCGTCAAAAAATAAATATATTTTTTGTCCTATCCCGTATGTTATAACCAAAATCACCATTAAATAGACATTTAAAAGAGCTTTAAAAAAATACCACATTAGGTTTATTGGACTTTATAAGTGTCGGAAATATGTCCATCCAAATAAGGTATTTAGGTAATTTTCAAAGTACCGTCATTTTGTAGTTAGTAAAGGTATTGACATTCTATTTTAAAGTTGTAAAGTACTTATTAGGAGCTTTAAAATGATGTGCCACGAGACCCCCATTTGCATTTATTTTTTTAATGACGCCCAACTTTCCAGTTTGAAACCTTGACGAAAACACGATTTTTACAGGCATCGACAGCAAGTAGGCATATTATTGTGTCCGATCCCAGCAATCAGCGTCCTTTAGTAAACAAATGCAATACAGAGCAGTATTTTGTTTGCAATGTGTGATTTATGTATATTGTGATTGTATCTGGTTTTTACACGGGAAAATAAGTTTTACGTCAAAATATTTTTGTACCAAAAATGGATTTGTTTAATACTAGATTTATGGACAAGGTTGAAAAACGTCCAGGATATTATAATTATACTTTAAAAGAATATTTGCAAAAATAATTCACAGAAAGAGCTTGAAATGACATAGCAAAACAAGTCAACCTGTCAGGTAAGAAAATATTTTATTTTTTGTCTATAAAATAATGTTCGTTAGGATTCACGGTTTGGCAACTTGTCTTAGGGAGCTCTATTATGGCACTCGCACTGGTGGGATAATCCAAAGGGGTAGTTTTTGCCCCGTCGCGGTCGGTTTTGGGGAACATCGGCGCACTCTGATCGACATAGGATTTCATTGGCTGATAATATAGTAACAATTGACCATTAAACGTATGCTCATCTCTGTACGGTTGTCGCCACTTCAAACACGAATATATGCGTACATGTCGAAAGCTCATCGAATCTCGGTCTTGTCGCTGTTTCACCGACCCATGTACAGGATGCCTAAGGTTTTTTAAATACAGGGTGTCTCACAGTCGATAATACATTAGACGTTTACGGAAAAAGGAATGTTGGATTTTTTGAAAAATTGGCAACGTAGGCCATTACCTATGTTGCCAAATTTAAAAAAATCAATGTTCCGTTTTAAACGTCTAATGTACCATCGACCGTAAGACAGTATATTTAATACTGAAAAAAATTATTTTTTTATTTTGACATTTATTTATTTATTAAAAAATTTATTAAAAAAGACATATAATAGATAAAAATACTTAATCTCATAAAGTATTTATCATTGACTTAAAAAAAATTGAAATAATTTTTAAACTAATATTTACCTACGCCTATATTTCTATTAACACATTATTGTAGAGAATGGAGACTTTTCTTGGGTCTAGCTTTTTACCTTTCTCACAGCTAAGAAATGTTTTTGCCACCTTTCTCCGATTTTCTTCTATAATAGCTGCACACTTTTCCTTTTCTTATACTACGTTTTTCATGTAAAAAAATAATTATTTTCCTAAAAACATATCAAGTCCGGTTGAAATAATGGATATCTTATTTCAACCGCAACACTAAACGTTAAGAAAACACTTGATTATAAATTTAAAAGAGCTTTTGCTTTTTAATTAAAAGTTAGTGAAAGGTATGACGTCATCTGAATTTTTACCTGCTAACATACATCAATTTTAGGCGAAAATTGATGATAGTAGTACTTGTGAAGTATCGCTTGAACGCTTTTACAAATTTCTTGTTATTATCACTATCTAATAACAAATAAATATTTTTTAATTTAGCTTAGACAAAAAGTAAAACACGACTTAATACTTGGTTCGTAGTACGTCTGCAGTGTCTTCTGTCAAAGTCGAAAGCTTGGGCACGGTGAAAATCCGCTGGAAGTCTAGCGCGTCTGCTGTTACTAAAAATAAGTGTATTCCTTATTCCTTTTACCTTTTAGAACCGTCAGTCTTATTGCACTAAAATAGTTTTGTTATTATACATAATTGAGTTGGGTACCATGCTCTGCATATGGAGAAAGCAATACTGTAATATTATTATACAAGGAAATTAAAAAATGGGAGTAAATTTACAAAAATATTCAGGGTTGCGGTCAAAATATAAGAGCTAATTTTATGAAAAAAGTTTAGATATATGTAGGTTAAAAATTGATTTGTTTTCAAGATACCTTTTTTTTTTGTTTTTTTATAAAACTTTAAATGCTATTAGGTAGTGTTAATTTTAGCACTCAGAGGCTATTGTTGCTTTAATCTAATTACATTTCCTAAGTCCAGTGGCGTTTCTAGCGGCACTTTAAAGAATATTTCTGACAAAAAGTTTAAGCAAATAAAGACAGAACTTCTTGGTCTCCTAATATTTTTCGTATCTTGCTTAGTTTTCAAGAAAAAAATAAAATCTATTAAGCCGCGTACAGGCTTGCAACACTTCGCCAAAGATTCATCCAAACTAACCAACCAATTTGCACGCTCCTTTAACGCCAAAAAACCGACAAGCTCTAAATTACCGGCGAATCATTCGCTAAGCCCTTAAAACGACGCGAATTCCGTTCACGTCCACGTCCTCGCTATGTGGCGGGGTATGCGGCGTGGAGCGGCACGGCGAATGGTTACAAGTCTGGACGAAGCTTTAGATTGCATATTTCTAAACCACTTAATAAACATAATAAAACTTATCTTTTGAAAATTACTTTTTATATTGTTTACTCACAATTACCTAACAACATTAACAAATACTAAGTTAAATAACAATAACATCTAAACTAACAAATTTCGGTAAATTAAGTGTTTTTTAAATGTTTTATATGTTTCTTATGTTTTCGGGACCTCTCGTAACTACAAATTAAATTTTATAGAAAGTTGCATATAATTGCAGGTAATTAATACAAAAAGTATTTGCTTACTCTTCCATAATTAAAATGAGCCCAAAAAGTGAAATATGGTTTGTGATGTATTTTTAAAAATCCGTATTAAATCTTAAACTTTGTTTGCTTTTACGATTGTTGAAAGACCGATTTAAAAACGATATAATTTTGTAAATAAAAATCGTACACATTAAAATAAGTTTTTTTCTAAATTACAACCTTTTTAGATTATCAGCCATAAAAAACTGTAACAGGAAAACTACATGTATATTACATTCATTATTAACTACTTGCCAGATCCAGAAATTCGCACGCCTATGGTTGAATACGACAAAATCTTTAAAGATATTTTTTTCGGATTTTGATATATCATCATTACTGGGAAGTGTCCCTGGTACTAGGTAGGTGGTAGAAATTCTCTTTTTATGCTAAGATCTTTTTAATATGTAAATAACTTTAAACGTAATAATTGTCATGATATTTGTAGTTTTATTTGTAGTTTTATTGGTACAAATTTGTGTATAATTTTTCTAGTGTACTTCTGCTCATCATTCACATCAATAAAAACTCAACTAACTGAATCCCAGACTTTTATTGCTCTCACCAACTCTCAAAATAAACTACCCGTTACAAAACAATGAATACTTTTTTCTTATACTATTTGTAGTTAACCTTTGAAGTTGAGAATAAAATATCAACTGGCAAGGCACTTTTCTGTTTTATAAAAGGACCACTTATAGAGCTGCATATTTTTAAATTGGCAAAGCAAAAAAAACGAGTTGTCTTGTTATTACCTGGTTATCTGTGAGTAAAAATGCAGGCCTTGTAAGTTATTATGAAGCTATTCATTTTGGAATTTTTGTCCACATATCAACGCACTGTGCGTAAATTATGTAACAAGTGCATAAAGTGATACTTCTTTTACGAATGGGAAGTTTAACAGCACAAGCCGTTAGACGATTGCGGCAATCCCATGAGTAAAAAAACACACTTTATGCATGTGTTACATACTATATTTTTTCCACTAAAACTTTTATATATAAAAAGCACAGCCATTATATTGCAACAAAAAAATCATAGCCTCCTTACTTTTAAGAGACAATTATCCTCTTCATAACTATGCATTTATTATTTAATTTTAGAAAATTGTATGTACCTACTTTTTGTAGAAAACAGTATAATTTCTTTTTAATTTCTTAGTCATATAAATTCATTATTACCATTAATTTTAATAATTTTTTATTAAATTTATTTGCAAACTGTCAAATTTTAAAACTAGTGACACATGAACTAAAAGAAATAATGACGAAATCAAAAGTAGCTTGACCGTTTGGTTCAGAGTGATGTCGCGTTTACTGTTTACATTGCATAAATTGATATTTAAGTTTATTGTAGTAGGCATAGAAACAAAAAACTAATTTAAAGTGTGAAAAAAGCTTCGAAGTGTTAAAAAAATACTTCTTTTCAACACTTTATGTAGTGTACTAGAATGGGGTACTTTAACTCTCATGTTAACGATTAAAAAACAGCATTTTTTTAACGGTAGTGAAAAAAATTATTTGTTCGTCACCTCAAAAAGGTAATGGCAAACAATTGTGTTGTAGTCTCGCCTAGTAAATCATCTTAAATTGTGCTTCGTCAGGCACGTTAGCCGGTGGTCCCGTGCAAATTTTTTTTTCTAAAAGAACTGTTAAAACATATTGATTTGAAGTGGCAATTATTAGTCTACAGTGTGTCCAAAATTGGTAGAGAATGTATTGGGCTATTGGAAACTATAAGAGATAGAAAGATGGTTAAATAAGGAAAATTGTGGGCCATTCAATGGTTAACCTAATGCCGTTTTGATGACGGCCGTATCTTGTTTAATTTTTGAGCTATTTTGAAAAAACGGATAATCTGCATTTCAGAAAAAGTGCTGTGGTTTTTTTTCACATAATTTTTGGAATCTGTAAAAACATTATTGAGGCAACTTTTTAAGAGCAATGCATTACTGTAATCATATTTTAATGTCGACGTTTCGTTTTTGAGATACCATCATCAACTTTTGTTTTTCTTATGGTGACCATTTTGTTTTTTTGCTTATTTTTAAAGAACGTTTTTTCCTTTAAAATGATGTATAACACTTTATAGGTATTTTTGATTTTTATGTCAAAAATCGTCAAATTTATTTTTTTGTTCGAGTTGGCCATGACTGCTCAAGCCAGTAGCTCTAGAAACAATTGCCATTCAATTTCCAATAAGGACCTATATTGGAAAAGGTAATGCAAGTTTATTTTTAACTTTTATAAACTTATGTAACCAAACAAAGATGGATATTTATCTTGTGTGCATCGGCACATTAAAATAATGTGTTCATGATATACCTTTCTAACAGAAATAGGTATATGTGTTCAAAAACATTTTTTGTTTTAATTTTATTATCCATAACATACGAAAACCTAATTCATAGTCTTCAAATTGTCACGAACACAATTATAAAACTAACTTATACTTACATACTAGTTTCTAAAAAAATAATGTTCTTTCCACTTATTCTTAATAGCTAAAAATTTAATTGCATATGAAAGTTTGAACAAAGCCAAAAAAATACTACTTTAAAAAAAATAATATAAATTGTAATACGATCAAACATTTAAAATATTTTGCAGATTGTGAGATAAACTGATTTTTTAATAGATGAGCTGCCATGAAAGAGTTAAACCTTTTTAAAATACTGTTTTTTAATGATAACTATGGTAATTATTAAATAAAAAATAATAAAAAAACATGCTGTAATTTAAAACAGTAGATTGGTAACAAGTGTCGTGGAAGAAGTTCTGCGGGGAGGTTGAAAACACCACCCAAGCGGCACGCATAAACCGGATTCTGTAAAAGGCGAAACAAACCCTGTTGAAACAATAGTAACGCCGACAGGTGAGTACACCAAGACAGGAAGGGAAACCTTAAAAGTTCTCCTGCAGTCACACTTTCCGGGTTCCAATTTTAGACAACCGGAAGAACATCAGGCACCACTGATCCTAGGGCATAGAGCCAAGAGAGCTGATTGGGACGTTGTCGACCAAATAGTCAGCTATGAAAAAATCAAATGGGCTATCACAATATCTACCCTGCTCTGATGCAGCAGGGATTAGAGGTATTGTTGCCGCACCTGTGCAGAATTTTCAGCATATGCATTGCAACAGGGTACGTCCCGGAGCCATGGAGAGTTGCACTAGCAACCTTCATACCAAAACCCGGGAGGGAGTGCTACACTGTGGCCAAGGCATATAGAACTATTTGCTTGTCATCTTTCATACTGAAAACGCTAGAAAAACTTGTAGATAGGCACATCAGGGACGGGGCGCTTCAGGCAAACCCCTTCATGAATATCAACATGCATATGAAGCAAATCTTGTGGCACAGCCCTACATAACCTTGTAGTGAGGGTGGAAACGGCTATACACCACAAAGAAATAGCACTAGGAGCTTTTATAGATATTCAGGGGGCTTTTGACAACGCCTCCTTCGGCTCCATGCTAGGAGCTGCTCGCAGACATGGAATAGACGACACCACATGTAGGTGGATTTACAACATGCTGCAAAGTCGGCAGATCAAAGCCAGCCTACATGGCGACACTTTGGAAGTGGAGATGGTACAGGGATGTCCTTAGGGCGGAGTGCTTTCTCCCCTTTTATGGAACCTTGTGGTGGATAAGTTGCTATGTCGTCTCAAAAACGCGGGGGCTACGCCCAGGGGTATGCTGACGACGTGGTAATTCTCATACCAGGCAAACATCCTACTATTATAGCAGAGCTCATGCAAGGAGCTTTGGACATTGTACAGGGTTGGTGCCAGGGCATAAACCTTAAAGTCAACAATAAGAAATCCGTTATCCTGCCGTTCACAAAGCGAAGAAATGTAGGGAATTATGACAACCTAAAAATCTTCGGTGAACGGATAAAAACTGTTAAGGGGTGAAATACCTGGGTCTAATCCTGGACACTAAATTAACATGGAATCAACAGATAACAAAGAATCTAAACAAAGCCAAATTGATTGAAAAAACCTGGGGATTTAAACCAAAGATGATGCTTTGGTTGTTTAACACAGTCATCAGGCCAATAGTCACCTACGGCGCAATCGTATGGTGGACAAAAACACAGCAAATAACGACAGTCAGGAGACTTAATCGTCTACAGAGATTGGCTTATCTGTGCATTACCGGTGCCCTAAGAAGTACACCTTCTATGGCTATGGAAATAATCCTGGGCCTAACGCCCTTGGACATTTTATCAAAACGGAGGCTATAAATAGCGCCTATAAAATGATAAATACTGGGACGTGGAAACAACATCCTGGAGGACACGGTCACACTAGGCCAACGGGAATTATCGACTTACAGCCCTTGAACGTGAGATCAAACCACATGACTGGGGTCTACAACTTCGAAAAACCATATAAGGCCAGCAGTAATCCTGACATATGGGCAAATGGAACACCTCCATTACTTGACAGAGGCTTGGTTTGGTACACCGATGGCTTAAAGACGGATGATGAAGTAGGGGCTGGTGTATTTGGGGCAAGGCCCAAAGCGACTTTAGCCTCTCATTAGGGAGGTAAGCCATTGTATACCAGGCAGAAATATATGCTATTCTAGCATGCGTTCAAGAGAATATGAGAAGAGGGTATCACAACCACATCATTCACTTTCTCTCAGACAGCCAGGCTGCTCTAAATGCCTTGGATGCCCATCGTATAACATCGGTAAAATTACGATGGAGTGCCTGAATAATATTAAAGAGCTCGCCGCCAGGAACAACAGGATATAACTTCTGTGGGTTCCTGGACACTCGGGAATAGAAGGCAATAAAAAGCAGATGAACTAGCGAGAGCTGGGTTGTCTAAAAGGTGACGAAAACAACGATAAGCAGATGGTCTCAACAACAACATCTTGCTCGTTGGCATACATCACCTGGCCAAAGACATGCAAAGGAGACACTGGGCGATCCTTCCAAGGAACTAAAAACTAAGGTCCTCCAGCTGGAGCGCACTCAGCTAAGACAAGTAGTAGGACTTCTGACAGGACACTGTCATCTAAGGAATCAGTTGCAAAAAATGGGCAGTATG